>JAVXUO010000871.1:160000-242020 GCA_033065855.1 Escallonia rubra | reverse complement strand
CTTCGAATTAAGTACAAACATAAAAGGAAAAAGAGAACAACGAAAACTTACAATTAACAACTACGGTATCAGATGGTCTCATCCCAAGCTTTGCCTATAGCACACTTTGCATCAACTAAAGATCTGCAATTAGGTTCCTTATATGTTAGTTAAAGACCAAAAATATATCTAGTTTGCCAAAGTTCTACAAAAAAAATCTAACAAAATCCCTACAGTTGACAGAGTGCAGGCCTTATCGAATTTCATTGCTAAGAAATGTTACCGAACATGTATGATAAGTTTCATCAAAATCTGAACATATAATTGGCCTTCCAAAACCCAAGAAAGAAAAGACAAAAACAAAAATCGGAAGTATAAAAGGGAACAAACAGGTTTAACCTGATGTGGTGCAGCTTGCTACAATGCACAAGATCTTTAGGCAACGATGTAAAACATACAAACACATTCATAGAGGCAACAAGTACTGCCCGCCCAAATGCATAAAGGTGGTACCAATCATTGCATAGATAGACAAACATGAACATTGACCTGGCCATACTTGTTCTAAATTCAGCTCCATAAACAACTCACCAGTTGTACTAATATAATCTAAAGCTTCCTTTATTAAGATAACAGTTGTACTTAGCCATTCTATCATTTTCGATAATTAGCAATTAGACATTGGGAACCCATTGATGTTTCTCAATCTATGTTTTCCAATAATTAGCATTTAGACATATCACGGGGCATACCCGACTAGATAACATGTCCAACCCATTAACATTATGGAAGAATTTTCTTAGTTTGATCTATCATCAAATTTGTAGAGCCCTACTTGCACTCATAGCAAGTTCTGTGCACGATAGTGTGCTAAATCCAAACATAACAAATATACTAAGCTGACATATATAGTTGACCTTATAAGGCATCACAATTACAATTGCAGTTAGAAGTAAGATCAACAAGAATCCATCGGTAAATAGCTATTTCAAAGAAAATATTTCTATTATCAATAGGATCGCATAAGCAAAAACTGGACAAGCAGGCAGAGCAATGGCATGTGAGTGCAACGTCAAACAACAACAATATAGTAGGGTGCATGTTTTAAAGTATCATGTCCAGACTAATAAAATCTGCTGTGATCGGGCCATTTACCACAAGTATCATAAGGCAATTCTTTGTGTCAAGTCCATCTACCACTAGTGCAGTTCTGCAGCAGCTAAGAATTGCATTGTACTGTTTTTAAAGGTTCACGATTTCACACTAACTTAGCTTTTTTCCCTGGTCTTATACAACATCTATAAGTTCATAGTATTGTACAACTACTTATAGCAATGTGTCACGGGCTACTTGAGTACATATATGCGCTAAATAGGAACTGCATTTCAGTAATGGTCTAATACATTGCCTCGTGAAGTTATTTCAGACACTTACTATTACTAGCTTGCTTGTGGATGTCCTAAAATTATGGATACAAGTTCAGCAAACCTCTAAACTAAATGGGATTTAGGCTTGGGAATTTTGGGCCATAATGCTTAGGTGGATATAACTTTTTATCTCTTATCCACAAGAACATAAATTGGAAAACATGAAAATTTTGAAATAGAAAGACGACAAGAAAAACATGATGTTGTAACTTGGACAAAATGTCTAAGTTATACTTTCTAACAACGTAGTATGAATTACATTTGTAGTATGATCACAAAATCAACATTAACAAGATACAGAAACCATTATAAGAATAGTTTCTTGCATCACGACAACCGTAGTACGCCCACCAGTGTAACAACAACACAGATAAACAAGCATCTAGATTAAACCCTCACATTGGCTCCTAAAACAACGAGATATGAAGGCAGATTTGGATGTTTGAGAGAAAGAGAGAGATGGGATAAATGAATCTTAGGGATGAGCTTCCTCATGAACCAACTCCAACAAGGTACTACCACATGTAAACAATTTCCTACTTCATTAAATTTACCATGAACCAAGACTTTAAGTGTGCTCATCATCACAAAGCTATATCTAAATGACCTCCTCCGTCAGGAAAAGAGATTTTCCATAGAAGTGGAAATACTCTCAGCAAGTACAATTGATAATAGTTGCAAAATAAACTTCACAGTTGAAAAACACATGTATTTTCAGTGGTCATCATTCAGCCAGACTTGGCCCTCTTTTGGTTCACCAATAACTTCTCACGGAAAATGCTATTTGCAAAGCCTTTTTCAGAATAAGCTTTCAAATACATCATTTTCTTGTGTTTGGTAATTCCAGGACAGAAAAACATAAGCTAGGTCGTTGAAACATCAATCCTCTTCAAGAACCCATTAAACCATAAGACCTTTTACCTAATACCACCACCAGAATCCGAATGTCACCAGGAACCACATTAAAGCCCCACTATAATGAATAACCACCATAAATGCCCATCCCCAAATTGCATTAATCGGGTACCAAATGAGATAACAAAGAGCTCGGACTAGGGCGATAAGGATGATTCAGCTGGGTTAGTGGCAGGCTCATGATTCAAGGCTCCGATTGACGGAACCCATATAATCATTGATGGAGAATCAGGACAATTTGTTTATTCCTTAAGTTTTTGAGCCGTATCAGTGGTGGATCAAGTGATGATTTTCTTCTAAAGAAAATGACTTACCGACTACGGGATTGTTCGTGTTTAGTCACAGATGTTTACCCTTGCCCTCCTTGTTAATTTTTAAACTCCAAGAATATTCAATTAGAATAACTAGGGTTTACAAGATGAAGAGATTGAGAGAGGGAGGGAGAATACGTACCTGAGGAAGGCTGATTTTCGGTCTTCATCAATGGCAGATTGTTGGCGAGAGAGAGATAGACTGTTTGGCAAATTTTGGGGAGGGAGGCTGTTTGGCAGATTGAGCAACCGACAGAGAATGGCTTATTCTCACAGGTTTTTGGAGAATATGAACACTGTAGCACGAAAATATTGGCGCCAAATTTCCCACATTTTTTTTGGGTTTGCGACATTCTAATCGTGTAATGAGTAAAAGAAGAAATGGCCAAACGACGTCGTTTAACATCCAAGAGTTACGGCATTTCTCTTAAGTGTCGCAAATAAGCATCATGTTAATAAATATTTTTTTATTAGTGTCGCGAAAAGGTAAAGCGACGCTTAAGAAGTGGCATGTACTAAAACGTCGAAAACTTTGTGACACATATAAATTTGTATCGTAAATTATCCGACGTTATGGTAGAAGTTTCGTAAATTATAGCTAATTTGTGACATTTTTTTAAGTGTCGTCGAAACCCTTTTTTTTGTAGTGAGATGATCTCAATTGATGATGAGAATGCATATACTGCGGTATATTTTTCTTACGTTCATATGATTTTGTGTTAGTTTATGTCAATAAAATATTTAATTTTAATTTGTATGTAACAGTCACATGACGAGGCAAGAAATATAGGTATAAAGTGATATCGAATTGAGATGATATGGTAGAAGTATGTGGGAAACTATATTGCAACTAGAGAATGTGCTAAAACTGTTGTATATGCAGATAATCTATTGCAAACGTTTATGATACTGATTGGTATTCAAGAACTCGGGGCTTAGACAAATTTTTTTCGGTAGTTGACAATCCTCCTCTTGTTAGTGAGGAAACTCAAATGAAAAAAAAACATCATCAACGCCTACCAACGTTCCCCCAAAAAGACAAGCAGGGAGTAGGGATGTTCTTACTTCTTCAGTTGCTCAAATGGCATCCTCTCTTGACGATTTCATGCGTGCAACAACGCAAAAACTGGATGCTAACGAGGTTAATGAGGAGGTGATGGCAATACCAGATTTTGAAGAAAACTAACAATTTAAAGCTATTGCCTGGTTTATGGAGAATAAAAAGCAGTTTCGCGTGTTAAAGACACTTTCCCTCGAAAAATTGAAGAACTGGGTGCTGATGTTTATTCTACCTGCGCAGAATTTAGTTACAAGCAGAAATTTTATTTGTTTTGCCTTTGTTTGGTTTGGATTATGACATTTTATTTCCTTCTTATGTTACCCTGACTTTTGCTAAGATTTACGTTATTGATTCCTAAGTGTAGATTATCTAACCATTAGTTTATGTGATTTAGAATATGTGGAGTAAGCTAGTTCGCTAATGTAATTTCAGAAAAGTCTTGATTGCATTTATACTCATCTAAACAAAGACTTTGTAAATATCCAGAAGAATTCACTAAATAATAAAAAAAATGCCAAACATAATATTTTGTAATGATGAAATTTATAAATGAAGGGATCTTAAAATGAGAGACATTAGAAGTACCCAGAATTTCAAAATTCCACGTCCAAACACACTCTAAGTTACATGTTAGCCCTACGTTTATTTAACCTAGGATCACATTTGATTTTGATGATAATCAACATTAGTGATTATGTTGTCCAACATGCATTGAGTTAATAAAGCAATAGGTACAATCTCATACTCATGCAAACGGACAATTAGACGAGCAAATCGATCAAAGATACTCAACCAAACGCTTCAAAAATGGAATACTTTGATTGAATTGTACAATGTTTTTATTCCTTACTTTGTAACTAGACATAGAGAGTTGATCATATCGATAACTGTGACCTAAAAATTGCCCATAGGTTTCTCTTGCATGCATAAACTTTTTCATGCTTTGAAAATATGGAAAACTGTATTTTTAAGAATACAGTCGATTGCATTGGAATGCAGTTGATTCCAAGTTGGACAGTGAGGTGTTACTGGAATGCAGTCGACTGCAACGACTTTCAGTAGCCTATTACAGTCGACTGTATTGGAATACAATTGACTGCAACTGAAAATTTTGAATTTCCAATGGCTACTTTGGGAATATAGTCGACTGCAATGGTGCAATACAGTCGACTGCGTTTACTGTTTGACGCATTTACTGCCATACATACTTCCAAACGGTCATATTAATTTTCACATCTATATAAACTTATTTTGGGCATAGTTTTGATTCATCAATGCATTCAAAGCCCTCTTATATTGCATATACTCAAAGCTCAAAACCTATTATTCAATCTCTCTTAGTTTTTCATTGTTTTCTCATCCAATTCAAGAGAGCAATTATTGTGAGCTTACATTTGAGAGATATACACTTTCACAAGTCATCATACACCCATCTTTCTTATTCTAGAGCTTAAAATTGTACTCATTTACTTCTTGAGAGTGAATCTTTATACATCTTGAGAGTGAATCTTTGTACACTATACTTCATCTAAAATTTCTTGTATCAAAGCTTAGAGTTGTCAAGCTTTGGAGCTTTGGGATTGTCAAAGCTTGTTCTTGATGTGGGTATAGCATCAATGGATTGTAAAAGGTTCGATCTTGACCCTTAAGGAAGATCATTCTAGTGGATTCTAGGGCCTTTCAAGGGACTTCCTTGAAGAGGCGGACGTAGGCTTGACGGTAATTCAAGCCGAACCATCTAAATCTCAAGCGTCAAGTATCTCTAAATCTTTCTCTCTTTAGATTATTGCCTTATACTTGTGTTGAGATTGGTTAGTTTGCTTATTTAAGATATTGTGTTTAAGATTTGGTATTTGAACTACTAAGTGTTCATCGTAGTTTCTCAAACTTTGTTGTGATTACATGTTAATCTTTTAAAGTAGTTTTAAAACCCTATTAAAACACCCTACCCCCCCCCCACCCCCCACCCCACTCCCCCGGATTATTTTATTGGTTTCACCACACTTTCTTATTTTTCGGTTAACAGAACCAATTAAAAGACAGTAATACCCCTCATAAACAAATAAATTTACCATTTTTTTATCCCCTTAAACACCACTGCCCATCACACACACACCGGCGACCACCTGTACATCACACCCCTCTCTCTCTCTCTCTCTCTTCCCCCACACACACCACAATTGCCTCGCACCACCACCAAAATGAAACCACCCTTCAGGGATTTGCACCTTATATCGCCACTGCCACTGAAAGTGAACCCACCACCACCAAAAAATACACCTCAACCACCAGTATCGGATTTACACCTCAACCACCACTACTAATTTACACCATAACCACCAACCCATTCACATAGACAATGACAAACCACAAATCAAAAAACAAATTTATAATCTCTACCACGGATCATAAATCACAAATCTCACACCAAATTTCCGCTAAGGGGTTGAGATCTGTGGTGCGAGGTTATGCTTGTAACTAGGATGAGATTGATTTTGATATGGGTATGTAATTGGGATGATTTTGTTATGAGATTGATGAGATTTTGATATGAATTTGTAGATCTAGAATTGGTGTCAGTGTGGCAGAGGTGGGTATCAGTGTATTGGAGGTTGGTTGCGACGATGTGGTTAGGCATTTGGGTCGATGGTTAGTCGTTGGTGGTGTGACGGGGTGGAAAATGTGATGTTGCAGCGATGATGATTGTTGTCATGCATTGAACTCCAGCCACCATGTTGTTTAAATAGTTGGTCATTGGTCATGTTTTGTGTGTTTCGCCGCTGTGTTTATGTGCATATGTGTGTGTGATGGGCAGTGGGTGGGCAAAAGGTTGTTTGTGGTGGTTAGGCTGGGCGTCAGCAATGATGGGCAGTGATGGTCTCCATATCAGCCAAAAAGAAAGCCTTCAACAATGGTGGCTGGGCTTTGGCCGGTAAGAAAGAGGAGGAAGACTTATGGACATTTTCGGTATATCGTAACAAATTTATAGTGCCCTAGTCTTTTCTGAAGAAAAAGGCTTTCTGAAGAAAGGAGAAAGGAAGAGGCAAATTTGCACCGTAGTTAGATGGCAGAAGTGGATTTTACGTAACACAATGGCAAATCACATAAGGCGGAGAGTAATAAAAATAGTTAGTAGGAGTCAAGTGCAATTTTAGATAAACTTCAAAATACTGTGTGTGATTAACCATTGCATTTGTCTTTATTGTGTGAGTCCATGTTATCTGTTTCTTTAACGTTTGGGGCCATGTTACTGTCTTGTGTACAGTTAGGGTTTTATGATTGTTCAATTTTTAGCTTAGTTGGGGTGGTGGATAATTAGTATCGATGGTAAAATTTATTGTGCGTTGTTACGGTTGAGGTAGTGTTATGGGATAATTACAGCAGTGTCCCTGAGGTTAGGGTGAAATTACAATTAAGGACATTAAGTTTCAAAATGTAACATACAGTGACCAAAAACTTTGAAAATTTATCAGCCATGTCCATCCGTCCCATATCCGTTAAAAATTTATATTTTTTTGCTGATGTCATTCATACGTATTTTTTAAATGCCAATGCTACCCTTATACCATATATTTACATATACACTGTATAAAGATTAAAAACCCTGATTTTAAAAAATTAGGGTTTCAAACCTAATTATTTATCTTTCCAAATTAAGGTTTTAACCCTAATATTTAAATTAGGGTGTTTTCGAACCTTTATTTTTCATTTTTTCTTATTTTAAATCCTTATATTTTTTTACTTTCTCTATTTTTAAATCCTTAAATTTTCACCTTCCCAAAATGCAAAACCTTTTCTTATTCACAACAACCATCACTAATTCCCACCCAACCATAGCCACGATGGAGTCGGCGCCATCACCACCCCCGACGGATCCCCATCTAACCTTTTTCACCCCTTCGAACATCACCGATGACTGATCAACCAACACCGCAGTCGACCAACCACCACAAATATCTATGGCCAACCATCATCCAACGCAACCAACCACCACCAAACCCACGCCTTCAACCACTATCAAAGCTTTCAGATCTACATTTTATTTTTTTTGTAAATTTAACTTCAATCTTGTTTTAGTTGATCGGTTGACTGAAACACGGTAGTAGATCGGTGGTTGATGGAATTGGTTGTGGTAGTTTGACGACTGTCAGCGATGGTGGGTCAAGGGTGGTAGGTGATGGTAGGTTTGGTTTTGGGTAGTTGTCTGTTTAAGGTTAGGGTGGTCAAATGGTGGTGGTTGTGGTGGATTTTGGGTCATTGGTGGAGGCAGTGGTGGATTGGTCATGGCAATGGTACAGGGGATGGATCACGGCGTGGTGCGGGATGGTTGGATCACGGTGGTGGTGCTGGGTGCTTGGGTCACGACTGTGGTGCCCAGTGGTTAGGTCACGGCGATGGGGCATGGTGGGGGTAACCAGTGGTTTGGGAAGAGAGGAAAAAACTGAATAAGAGAGAAATTTATGGGGGTAAGCAATGGTTTGGGAAGAGAAAGGAGGAAAAAAATAAAATAAGAGAAAATTTTACATTTGAAAGTAAATAACCTTCAAACTCAAGGGCAATGAAGTCATTTTCTTAAAATCATTAGGTTCTTTAAGATTTCGTTTGGTCAACGGATATAAGTGTAATTTTTCCAAACTAATGGACACGCCTGTAATTTCACCCTAACCTCAAGGACACGCCTGTAATTATCCCTAGTGTTATTTAGACGTTGTTCAACTGTTGTCATTATTTTTCTCTACAAATCTTTTGCCCTTTGCTCATTTATGACTTCAATTGAGATGCCGAAGCTATACGTTGTACTTCCACAATTGGGGTTTAGAGCTGGAAGAAAAAGTTACATTCTTGTAAAATCTACCCTTTGTTAATGAAGTTCTTACATTTTATCCACACACACACACACACACACAAAAGAAACTTTGGTATAACACAGCGTACCATAAGTGATCATGGGATGCATCACTGATGTCCAATGATGCATCTTTTATGATCTAAATGAAATTGTACACACTATAAGGATCCAACGGTCGTCACTGCTACATGCAGATAATCGAGTGCCATCTAAATCCATATATGTATTCTTTACCTATCCAAGCACATCAGCATTCACACGAGCCGAGTAAATAACACCATTTTTAGCTTATGCCCAAAGAGGTAACCAGCAGGAAAAAAAAAAACGCGCGTAAGCATATGCGCGCGCGTATACTATAGCGTGAAAAACTCAAAAGGAAGCCCAACACAACTTGAACAAGATTCCAACATGAGTTAACACTTTGGGACACCTCATTAGCCCAAAAAAATGAAAACCTAAGCCCATGCGGCATGGGCTTAGGTTCTTTAAGATTCCATTTGGTCAAACGATTTGGACAAATAACCGACAACACTCCATCGTCGTCGTCTTATTCCCACCATTTCCACCATAAGAAACAACACCCCACGCACAACCAAGCACCACCATCACTTCTGAAGACCTCGAGTAGTTTATATGTCATCTCTGAAAAGATCCAGCAAAGACCTCGAGCTAGTTCCATAAATCAAAGCCGTCTTGGCTCAGATCTATAGTAGATCTGGGTTTTGAGGGTAAGGATGATCTCCAAAAAATCGATGGAGGCTCAAACGGTGGCGTCTAGAGTAATTGTGGTGGTGGTCGAAGGGACGGCAGTAGAAGTGCGGCGGGGCTGTGGATATTCTATAAATCAGAGCCATCATGGCTAAGATCTATAATAGATCTAGATTTTGAGGGCAAGAATGAAAAATTGATGGAGGCAGTTGCGGTGGCATTCAGAGTGGTGGTAGTGGTCTTCGAAAAGGCGGTGGTAGTTATGCGGCGGGGCTCCGAATATTCTGGTATGCGAAGGAGGTGTAGTGGCGTTCAAAGGGGTGTAGGTGGTGGTTCTCATTGCGATCGCTGTAGCAGTGCGACTGGGCTATTGTTGTCGTGATATTCTAATTTGGTAGTGGGGCTTTGGTGGCGTATACGATGGTGGGTTTTATAAACTGGATGGCCGGTGGTAGCAGTATGGCGGGGTTGTTGCGATTGGCTGATGTGGTTGTTGACGGTGAGGCGGCAACGGTGGTTGTTAGTGAAGCAGCGGTTGCTGGTGGCGGTGATGATGAAGATGAGGAGGAGGGACTCGAGATTATTTACCTGTGAACTAGTTATGGGTCATTTTTTGATTAATGGGTGAAACCAACCCATTAAAGGCATGACCCATTTAACCCAAAAACAAATGGGTTGATATGGATTAGTGCATCCATCCCACCGTGTTACAGAACCCACGACCCAAATCTGTGCCTAATCCCACCCGCCCAGTTTCGCCACCTCTACCCATGCCTAAGCTACCCATGCCTAAGCTCCCATGCCTTTCTTGCCAAATTGTCCACATCAAGCAGAGGTGAACCATCTTCCATCACTTACAGATCCTTTTCGCAAACATGGACTCTCTCCAATGCACTTGAATCACCCACATGTCGATACACATCTCCTCTTTAGTTACCTCATAATGCAAGAGATACTCCGCATGCTGCACATATAACAGGGAGACCACCCAATTCGCCGACTAAAAAGCCTACCTTGAAAGTGAACTATTGATATCCAAATAGCCAAGGAAAATGAAGAAAATAAAGATAATAGTAGTAGCCGGGTACATTATACATCTATCCGAAATTGTCATCTGCATCCACCGGTCGTGAATGCAGAGTTTATTTTGCAAAAAACCTAAACAGACCTTCGTACTAATTCAAGATCGAGTTACAAATGGATAAGAAGTGTGGTAGACGTTACGATGGATATGAAGTGTGCTAGGCTTTACAAAATCAATGAACTTCCCGTTTTCAAAGGTATTTCGTTTGGAAAACAACTACAATAGAGTATGCAAAATAGTTTTAGCTTGATACCACTACAAATTCCCGTACTGACTACTGAAACAAAGCACGTTGACTGTTGCATTAAGTTCGTGCTGCAAATAAACTAAGTTGGTTTTTTCATTCGCAACTTGTCATTCAGTTTGTTGAAAGCTTGTTCAAGACCATTCAGCAGATGAAAAACTGATTATTCCAATTTTAACATGTCCCTATGCGTGTGTGGTCAGGTGTGCGCATACACGTGCACAGAGAAAGGCGCGCACACATGCAAGTATATCCGTATACCTGTATGTCGTACAATGAAGTCGGATACATGTTTAATACGAGTATTATTTTATACCATTGTAAGGCGGGTAAAGTTCATTCGGTCAAACGCAAGCAACTATGCTACGTTGTTCACCTTGCTATCCGCCGAGCCGAAGGCGAGTTTGCTAACAAGACCCAAGTTCAAACAGCTTTCCTCTAGAGACTTATACAACCACGTGTTGGACCATTCTCAAATTTTGTCAAGCCGAGTTCGAACACCTACAAGCCCACCTGAACGCTGCTCGTATGCATCAACATCCGTAGATGATGAAAGCTAGAAAGTAACTTAGCAACTATGCTGAAGCCTAGAAACAGGTGCAGGCAATTAAGTATACAAATCTATACATAAGCTAAGGTGGTCGCTTCCTATCACAACACCGGTATGCGAATTAGAAGACTTATCAAGGCTTTATCATTGCAAAGACATTAAGATGGCCGTATACCAAGCTCGGCAAAAAATTCACATGTGCAGCCCTCCCTAGCATGGGTCTCCAACTACACGCCAGTCTAAGGGAGCGGTGACCTTGGAGTAACCTCTTTGGTTGCCCAATTGCAAAGCCATTGTCCAATATAAAGAAAGACAGCGCCCTGAGTTCTCAACAACGAATTGGACAAGAAATCTATCCAACTTGTATTTTTGTAAAGATGGACGAATCGGCCACTCTGACAAGAATTGATCAGTTGCCTGGTACTATCATATGTTGGACCGTGATCAACTGATCATACAAAAGGGTACAACAATTATCAGGCTGTAGGTCCTGTTTCTCTTTTTGATTTCGTCGTAGGGAGGTCAAACCTCGGTTTGTGATGTGTGCGATTATGAACATGAACCGCTCCAGTAAATTATACTTACACTGACAACATTTTCCAGTTTTAGATATTTTAAAACCAAAATGGTGTTCTCAACGTGTCATGGGATATGGGTCGTTCTAATCCAAGGGTCGTAAAGTACTTAGGTTACTGCAACAGTCGTCTGTCTGAGCCATAGCCATTTCGATGCTTCAAAGCTTCTACCTCAAGTAGGATTCTTCTATCCAATGGCAAGCAGTTAGTGCCCAATAAGACAATGTCACCAAATATAATGGCAAACCATTATCTATCTTCCAGAATAAGAAACATAGTGGGTCACTCAGCAAAAGGATCAAATCATATGGAGTTTGCAAAACCATTAGAATTTTCTATTAGGACAGCTTGGGAGGCTGTCAGAACCAAAACAGCAGCAACAGTGTGGCGGAAAATAGTGTGGTTTAAAGGTCATATACCAAGATGCTCTGTAATTCTCTGGCTGCTATGTAAAGGAGGCATAAGGACTAAGAATAAACTAAAGGCATGGAACATTACTCAGGAGGACCAATGTAAATTGTGTACAGGACATCAAGAGACTGTTGATCACCAGTTTGTGCAGTGTTGCTTTGCTCGGGAAATGTGGCAGCTCAGTTTTGCAAGATTACACTTAGATATTCCACTATTGTCTTGGAGGAACTTTCATCAAACTACCACTCAACAGTTCAGGGGCAAAAGTTTTAAAGCTAAGCTGTGCAAGTTAGCTTTGGCAACCACTATATATGGCATATGGATGGAAAGGAATGCAAGAGTATTGAGCATAAGCAAGCAACTGCTCAAGGTTGCTTCAGTGTCATTCAACAATGGATTCAATATAGAGTCAGCAGTTGGCCTAAAGCACCAGCAACATATAAAAATTGGAAGCTATGTCAAGAGTGTATTGGAACTGCAGTATTGGAATGACAGTGGAATATCCAGTGTTGGAATGAAGAGTAAATAGGAAGATCATGAAGGATTAGCTTTAAGAGAGCGAGTATAAGAGTATATGTACACAAATAATGCTATACATTGTACACCTGTGGAATTTTAATGCAATGAAGGACTTCTACCAGGGCTTTTACCAGGGGGAAAAAAGACATAGTGGGTCATACACATAACCGGTCCAGTACATCAGCAGATTTTGCTCTCCTATAACATCAGCTTCCAGTTTATTGCACAAATGATGCCATATTTCCCATATAAGTAAAACATGCATAATATAATTTCTTCTGCAAGAGTGTTTGCTCCAAGCGATCAATTATCAAATGCACTAGGAAACCAGCGAAAATTAGGAAAACATATCGAACTAAACCTTTCCATGTAAGCCATTGCAAAAATGTAACGAGACACATAAAGCTTGCACTAGCGTCCATAACATTGTCGCAAGATCACCTGATACTTTCTCTACCTATATTCGATTCCAAAACAACAGTTTCATCATGTGAAATCACAAAAATACCATTAATGATTTAACGATGTTACAAAAAAATATCATTGGTGATTTGATCAAAACTACGTCACTTGCAGTCATGCCATAGAAAACTCTTCTATAACATGGCAACACCAATATCTCCTCAATTAGGATATATTTGCTATGTATAATGACCAAATACTACCAACAAACAAATTGGTCCACATTTTAAAATTAATGCTATGTCTGATAAAGCTAAATTACAAACATGTGTAGATAAACATGTCTATTGAAGAGAAAGGAAAAACTTAAATATCCTCAGCAGCACAACTAATATTTTTTCCACTAGATCCAACTCTTACCGGTTTCACCGCTTTCTTTCGACTATGAAGAAATCATCACCTTGGCCTTCTCCTTCGTCGTTCACGGGGAACTCCATTGTCTATGTCTGAAGCCCTTGAAACACTTCTCCTCCTTGAAAACAAGAGACGGGGCACTGTCACGTTCATATTGACAGCTGAATCACTTGTCAGGTTATCCAAGTGCACAAAAGCAGGAGAAACGTCAGTTGTTCCCGTAGATGGAAGAGGATCGATTCTATTGATCTCAGTAGTCAAATCCATAATCTGGTGCTCTGGTTGCATAGACACATCATTGCTAGGAAGAGGATCTCTACCATCAATTGGTAGTATTTGGGAATCGCCTCTTCGCCAGGCGCGGTCCTGAATATGTGTTTCAAGGTCCTCAACTAACCTTTCTGCATTATTTAATGCGGATGATATTAAAGAAAGTGAAGCAGAACTTTCTGATAATACTCTTGAAAAATGACGGGAACGGAGACGTCGGCTGCCCCCTGTTTCTGCATTCAGCAAGAGGTGTGGACCAGTCTCAGAATTGGCGCTTACACTATCAGGATCCTGCTGCCGTGGTTGATCCCCGGTGGCACCAATACCAATCCTAATTCGTCGAAGGGCTTCCGCAACCGGAATGTGGGAAATACCCCGGTTAACACGCTGTTGCCTAACACTCTCCACCCTACGTGCTTGGGGCCTTGGAGGTACCATCAATCCAGACTCCAAATCTGGAACACGAGTATCGTTTCCATTGCCATATACTGGTGTAACGCTCAAATTGGTAACCTCCCCTTTACAGACAGGACATTCCTTAGCAGTCGAATCAACAAATGGCAACTGATAAAAGCACGACCAGCAGAACAAATGTCCACAACACGTCAATATAGGTTCTTTCGCCATGTCCAAACATATATTACAATCATAAAAGCTCCCACCATCGCCATTCACAGGCCTTTTGACATCAGAGTCCATTTCCAACGCCTTTGCCACCAAATGGCTACTATCCCTCTTGCAACCTTTCCCTCTCTCGACACTATTTTCTTGAGCACCAACACCATCCTCCCTATTATACAAATTTCCCTCACTCCGCAAATTCACCAACGACTCAATCGTATAAGTACTCGAATCGGGATTGTTTCGAGCTAGTCGCCACCTCTGGCGCTGTCTAGCCCTAGCTGTAACCGCCTCAAGCTGTCGAATTCGATCTTCTATCCGACTATGGGTAGACTCTAAATCGTTCAGTAAGGACCCTAATCCTACCACCGAATCAGCAGGTGTAGGTTCTAGGTTTAAATCAAGATCCAGTGTCATGTCATCACTCATATTCTCACTCATCTTATATCAGATCAAGAAAAAAAAAAACCCCAAGATTGAACTTTCACTAATTTCCAAGCTAAATCTTGTACAATTTGAGTAAACCCAGGAGCTGAAACAAAAAAATTGAAAATTTACGAACAAATTGAACAGAAACAAATTGGAAATTGCAGATAGGGGGGGAAAATTGGAACCTGCATGATTCATATGTGAAGGTAGTTGGCGCTTTTCCCGATGTACACGCCCTCCATGATTTCTCCTCTTAATTGTGCTTATTGTACAATCTGTGATCTGGGTTTTGTGAGGGATGAAGAAGGCATCTCAATCAGAAGGGAAACGGTAAGGAAGTGAGAAGGATAAAGGGCGTATTGCTTTGCACACCTTTGGACCAGTGGACGTGTTATGACAACCATTGGTAAAAGAAAACTCTCGCCACTGTCCGCTCTTTTCTCGCCGTAGCACCTGTACAAGTATAAACGAAGCTCGTGCCACGAATGTCTCTGTAGAACAATTTTCGCGAATTTTGGACTTGTCTAACGAGGTGTCAAAGGGCCGGGCTTCCGGGCCCAGCGGGCCATAAAAAGGGCCGGGCCATTTAGGGCTTTGGGCCTTGTAAACCGGGCCGGGCCCAAATCTTGGAAATGGAGGCCCTGTCCAGGCCCAAGTCCTAGGCCCTAACTTTAGGGCCAGGCCTAGGCCCTTTTTTTTTCTTTATCTTTAACCATTTCACTACCAATAAGCCACATTATGACTCTATCGTGCATGACAAGAAACTGTATATGTAATGAGTTACTAACTCCCACTTTGTCAAACTACGCTGCACAAAAAAAAAAAGTAAAAAATTTTCTAGAGTCCGTAGTTAACCAGTGAATAAGTAGCTAGGTAGAGTCTAAAAGGTGGCTGGTCAAAGTTCACACTACTAACTGCTATAATTTTCCACATTCAGACAGAGCATGGTAACAGGTATTAACACACACAAGCTGAATCATCAGTGGAGTGTAGTTCAAAAAAGATAATGGTTGGACAAAAGGTTTATAAGAAGAGAGGCCACTGTGGTGAGCTGGTAACAGACCCATGCACACAACGTATGTTAGAAGTTGCATTGCCAGAATTGTTGCTGCTGTTTTTTTTTCCCGCTTTTTTGTGTTGCAAAAATACTAATTCACAAAATAAATACAATTTATAGGCCATAAACCATTCAATATCTCTCTCGTAACTAATAAAGTGCCTTAGAGCTTTACGTTTACTCTATTTGAGAATATTGATTAGCAACAAAGAGTAATTTTGTTCGCAAAAAGATAATCTTTTCACATGAGTAAATATAAAGAAATGTGCATATCCAAAAAGTTAAAATAAAAAAGTAAAATATGAGGTGTAGAGAGAATGATGTGCGAGAAAGAAGGGGAAAGGAAAAAAAATGACTCAAAATGGTTTAGGGCCAGATTTAGGGCCAAAGGGCTGGGCCAAAATAAGGTCGAAAAGAGGGCCAGAAACGAGCCAAGGGCCGGGCCTGACCCGGGCCTTTTTAGGGCTGGGCCGGGCCAATTTTAGAAAATATTAGGCCTGGCCCTAGCCCAGGCCCAAGGCCCTACAGGTTAGGGCCAACACTATTCACGTTTAGGGCTGGGCCAGCCCGGGCCTATTTAGGGCTGGGCCAGCCTGGGCCTATTTAGGGCTGGGTCGGGCCGGCCCGCTTGACATCTCTAGCCTAACCCAATTAAAAGGCCAAACAAAAAGATTATTTAGTGGACAAGTAAAAGCATTTCATGGTGCGAAATTGACGACCCGGATAAGGTAAAACTAAAAGTGTTGAATATATTCTAATAACTATTATTTGATGTTCACTATCATTAAGTTCTTAGTCACTACCATAACCTAATGGAAAAAATTTGACTGCTACCCCCATAGTTATGAATATCGTACCAGAGTGTGTATCGTTTTTTCATAAGATGGTATGTACCGGTACCGGTACCGTCACGGTATCGTCTCAAAATTTTCATCAATAATATACATTTGTAATATTCATTCATTGACTAACTAACAAACTATACATATTTTTTTTTTGCTAACGGCGTCTCTAGAATAAATTGTTTGTCCTATACAGCTTGAATTACGTTAATTTTCAAATAAACTAAATAGTTTATTCAATTGAATTACCTCCTCTAAGATTATCCTTTTTCAACGATCTCATTCTCAAATTATTGTGTAAGAATAAGTTGTTTGTTCAATAATAATGTCTTCAGGTTCAAAAATAAATTATTTTTGTGTATGTGTGTGTGTATGTGTGTGTGTGTGCACTCGCACACATGTGTGTAAAGTAGTACGCCATATAGATTAAAGAATATGATCAAAGATTACAAGTATAAAAAAAATCAAAACTAAGTTAATATTATGAGCAAGAAGCTACAGTGCCTTTGATTGATATAAAAGAACTTAGAGTGTTTTTTTCTATTTAGTCTCTATATAGTCAATTTACAAAATTTCTAACAAAATTTGTTACTTTTATACTTTTTAAGGAACCGGTACAAAACTGAATATCTTGGTCGGTACGTAGTTTTCGGTCAATATCACCTGTACTAGCCGGTACAACCGGTACATAGCGGTATTTTGACCGGTACAAAATATAAGGGGTACTGTATTAGTAGAAGGCAAAAACGATACGTACCGGTCGGTATCGGTACGGTATTGATAACTATGGCTACTCCGGTTGGAGAAATCTTCCTCCTACCCCTATAGAGCGACAATCTATTGTCTCTAAATGTTTCTAGTGACTTTATTTAGCTAAATGTTTCTAGTGACTTTTATTTAGTGAAACTAAAAAAATACTGCTTATAATTGTCGCTGAAATTGTTAGAAGAAAAACCGTCGCTAAAAGATTTTTTTTATATAAATTCAAAAATTAGAATAAATATAGAAAATACATTTAGCGCGGAATTTTTCATCGCTAAAAGTAATTATTTTCATCGGTAAAAGAAAAGATTTTGCCGACGGATCACAAAAAATTGCCGCGAATCTTTTAGCAACAGAGTTTTAACTAACAAACTTTTAGCGACGGACAGTCCGTCGCTAAAAGTCTTTACCTACGGATTACCCACTTTTAGCGACAGGAAATTATGTCGCTAAAAGTGGATTCTCTTGTAGTGCCAGTCCTGTATGCGCTAAAATTACTAATACAAAAAACATAAATTTTATCAATTTGTTGTCGTATATCGCGTCACGACCTTGATCATCAACAGTCGCACCATCACCACCCTTGCTAAAACAACAACAGAAGAAAGTAATTTAACATTGCAACAGAAAGTTAGCAATCATGAACATTTAAACCAATCAAAATCGTAAATTCACAAATCATTCACAGGTTTTAATAGGAGTCCAATTTAAACTAAAGTTTTGAACCATTTACCTTAATTAAGGCCCAATTCATGTCCAAGAGGTTGTTATTTGAGTACTTCTTCTTTTCCTTTTTTTTTTTTTGTGTGATCTGGTGGCAATGGCAAATTTGTTGGAAAATTTAAACTTTGACTTGTACTTCCTTCTTCTTCTTCTTCTTTTTTTTTTGTGTGTAACATGTCCTTGTTTTACTTATTACCAAAATATGTACACTTGGTATGCTTACCAATCCACAGCTGCCAGTTTACAACTTGATCGATGAATCAAAATAACTACAATTTTTGAAACACTACACAGCAAAAAAATCATATTTTTTAAGTAATTTGTCACTGATCCCCCAGCTTGCACAAAGCTCTCTGTTTTCAGTTGTATCTGCCATCTTCCAGCTACTGATTCTATATCTTATCCAGTTTGTGATCACCTGGCAACATCCCTAAGTTGTGGTCATCTTTTTCTCAAATATTCTTGTGTTCCTTTCCATCCAAATCCCATATATTGTGGCTACAAACACCAATTTCTTCAACTTTTCCCCCTAAACTTTATTGCTACTTCTTGCATCATTTGGTCCAAGTATTCATTTGCATTTCCATAGGCATTTTCCCTGCTACCAGTCTCCAAAGCTCTTTAGCATATGAACATTGAACTAGGAGATGATTCAAAGTCTCAGGTTTGTCTGGATGTACAGTTATAAGTCCAAACCTAGTGAGAGTCTAGGAGATGATCAAAGTACCATGCTAATCAATGCAACTTTTATGTAATTAACATGGGCAAGTTAATTCGGTTTCCTCCAGTTTGTCTTGGTGTACAGTTATAAGACCAAACCTAGTGAGAGTCTAAGCACATCATTGTAGTCACAGCTTTAGCCAGAAACTTACAATATGCTATGTCTCCTCTTCCAAGATGATAAAGCTAGATGTACAAACAACGCAAAGGTAGTGTTAGAAACTATTTATTTTTCCGGTTATTTGTCCAGTTTTGAAAATTGAAAAAAATATTGACATGTGGTTCACAGTTTTTTTTTTCCTTCAGTTTTATAAACCAGTTATCTATATTGAGCTATTTTTTAAAATTTCGGTAGCGTTTGAAATCACTTCCAGTTTTAGTTTTTTGTTTTCAAAAAAACAAAAATCAATTTAGTTTTTTTTTTTTACAAAAACAAATAGGTGTTTGATTACCCAGTTTTTTCTTTGGTAGTGATTTGCGGTGGTGGTGGCTGCCGGCCGCTTGGCTGGTCGCCGGTGGTGGCTGCCGGCCGGCCGGCGATGGTTGCTGGCAGGCTGCGTTCGCCGGCGGCCGTGGGCGGTGGTTGTGGTGGTGGGAGGTGGTGGTCTCAAACTAAAACCCAAAACTCCTAAATAACTGGTTTTCAAAACTTAAGGGAAAAAAACTGTGTCAAATGCTCTTATTTTCTCCAGTTTACAAAACTGGTGAAAAGACTGAAAACGGAAAGGTTGTCAAACAAAACTTCCATTTTGGAAATTTCAGTTTTAGTTTTTTTATTAAAGATCTCACTTTCAAACCTCATTAGAAGCAATTTAGAACCCAATTTTTTTTTTTCATTTCATCATTCACACTAGTTACCCCCCATCCCCGTCACCACCGCATCGCCGCCACAGACCGCAGTCGACAACCCTGAAATCAAGAGTAGCGCCGCCGCCCCACCACCATCGCCACTCACATCCTTGCTCCGCCACCGCCACCATACTGACAATTTTATCCCACTGTCGCAGATATGCTCCACCATCGTAGATCTGCTCCAACGAATGTCATTACAGACGTGACTCAAATGTCCAACCATCACCACCGCATTAGAGATTTGCCCACCGTCGTAGCCCCATCATAGATCTGCTCCACCCACCGTCGCATATCTGCTTCACCCACCGTAACTACCGTCACCCCACCGTCGCCACCGCGACATCACTGCCACCCAAAATTACAACATCAGTATTACTACTAAAACCCAACATCACCGCACCCAAATGTCATTTCTCTCACTTCAATAGATCCATCTTCAAGTTTGCTTGATTTGCAATGAATCACGGTGGATATGTGCATTGCGGTGGATCTGCCATCTATGGTGACATCGTGGAGTTCGGTTCGTCAATGAGTTTGGGTGGTAGTGATCTCCGGTGGTTGAGTGGTAGTGTTGGGTGGTTATGGCAGTTAGTGGCGATGGATGGTGGTTGGTGGCGAGCGTGGGCGGAGGGTCAGTGGCAATGGGGTGGTGATTGGTGATGATCTGTGTGTTGGGATGGGGAGTAAGGATGTACCAAAGAAAAGGAAAGAAGCAAAAAGGGGAAAAAAAAGTGAAAACTGATTTTGATACTTTCTATCAAACACTTATGATTTTTTGTCCAAAATAAAAACCACAACTAGTTTTGTTTTTTATTATTTAGAAAATCAAAACTAAAAAGTACAACTTTGTCAAACATACCCAATTGTTGAAATTTTTTTATCACCTTTAGACATAAGGAAATTTTTTAAACTGTATACCGTTACACCTACTTTACTCTGTTAAGAGATTTTACCAAGTGATAACCTCCTTTAAGTCAATCACCACCCATCTGAATCATTAATTGCATTGCAATCCATACCAAAATTTCATTTTTAATTAAAATATTATCTCAAGAGTACTATAAATTCATAATGACTAGCTCACAACGTGAAAGCATAGCCCAAAAAAATAAAAATAACATAACATAACTATGTAAGATTTGGATTGCTATCTTGAGGCCCAAATCTAATTATGCGATGTGACAACTTGAGGATATATTCATATAATAACAACATCACGTAAAGTCACTTATAAGATATCTTGAATAAAGAAGGCACCGGTACCTGTGGACCCCTCGATGATGTGTCACTTCTGGAGAGCGCCACGTGTCGCTTGATGATATCATCATCTCAATCTTTATAAATATGTGTCTTGAGAATTCATTAAGAGGTTTGGGACATTTTCAGAAATCACTTTTTCACTCTGAAATTCTAGAGAGAGAAACATACATGACCTTGACTCTGGACCTAAGCATCGAACTGTGACTGTTGTCGTGTATTCACCCCGCGCCATCGCCCTTACAGTGCTGCCATTCTCATGCTCTGTCTGGAAAGCCCTTGGTCTCTACCTTTACTCCATCCTTGCTGTGTCCCACATTATCTTACTTGGCATCTGGCTCTTACTGCATTCCTTGCAGGTACCTCCACGTCGACTGCGAACCCACTTTCTTGACATCAATTTTGTCACAAGTTTATATACATAGGTTACTTCTCCTATTTTATTTTCAATCATTGTTACATATCTTTACTATTTTTTTTAGCAATGTCTTTACTCTTTTTTTGTTACAAACATCAACACACGGATTATTATAATTATAATTATCATTATTATTGCTATTAGTTAAGACAGACTATTTCTATGATTTCATATACTATTTTTCATCTTTAGTTGTTGCTAAAAGCTAACAATTATTACTTAAGTTCATTTCTTAACGATAAAAATTAGTAGGAAAACTCATATTAAAAGTTGGACATAGTTTTTTAATTATTTTTGTCACTACCAATTTCTTTATTGTTATTAGGGCATACAAGTATAAGATCTCTTAATCAGTACTTTGACAGTTGTTATTTCCGTCTGCAACGCATGGAATCAAACTAGCATATAATAAAGTTGAAACTAAGAGAATATGACATGCTTACTTGGCATGCCTATTATTGCGTCATTTGACATTCAACCAATCAAATAAATTCACTTTTTTTTGTCTTTCATGTCTACATGTCCTACTCTCTCTCTCTCTCTCTCTCTCAATTTTGAATTCATATTTCTTATTCAAAATTTGAAACTTTTCTATATCTTAAATAAGTTCAATAGTTTTTCACTGTTTAACAAACTTAATCTCTATCTTTTATTTCATCGTAATTTATATATATATGTGTGTGTGTGTGTGTGTGTGTGTGTGTGTGTGTGGATATTCATATATAATTATCTTATATTTCATTTTCTCTTATATTCCATAACTTTCATATTCTTCTCGGTGAGTAGTAATACAAAGGTCAACACGTTGATTACTATTATTGTTATTAAAAGTGACATAAACCTCATAAAAAAAAGTAAAAATAACACTATTGTTATTACTACTCATTTTTTTATTTACTATTTGACAATATAAGGGTGGACTTTTAGCACAAGATCTTTAATTATATTATTAATATTATAATAATGAGGGGAGAGAAAATGCCTCTTTCACTGCCCAGTCCCCAAGGCATATACATAGCAAGCATACCGCATACGCAGTCTCTTCAGTGTTAGAAAAAAATGATCTATGTTGGCGGACTTCCATTTTCAACCGGTTCATCTCCGCCCGAGGTGCTCTACTCTTCATTTTTCTGCCTACCTAAATTCTTCTCTCGCTTAAACTAATTCATGTGCGAAAATCCCCAAACCCATTTGCCCACGAAGTATGTTACACTAAATTACAAACGTCTTCACTGATCATTGGGTACAAATTTGTTTTGGCATAAACCTTACAACTTTTGTAGTTTGGTAATAGATTGAAGAGAACTGTGCTTACTTACACGATTTCATTCCGTTGGCTATTTATTTATTTTAGAACGAGTTTTATTTTTACTAGTAGGTCAATCATTTAGTGTTAGCTATGCGATCAATGCAAGAATGCCTCCATTTGGTGCTTTATCTTGGTATTTGAGGTTGCTTAGATGATCGATGATTGAATGGAGAAGCAGTTATAATAGGAAAGATTGTTTTTCAAATCTCACTGATCATATTTCTTAGTGTTCTTGCTACGTACTTTTGATCTGTGAATCCTAAATATAAGATGATTTATTTGATGTGAAAATGCATCCTAGGATACACATTTTGAGTGGGTAACGATAGTCAAGCGTCGAGGACTGTAGTTAGATAAGGAGCTGGGTGTAAACTTCCCAACATTAAAATGAGTGAATATTGGACTGCTCATTCCGTTTTTTCCGCACTAATTGATTTGCTGGGTGAAGGTAAAAGATGTGGAATCTCTGGCGTAAAACTTAAGATTAGCTACTGGCTGTCACTAATTGGATTTCTTGCTGATTGTGTTGTTTTAAATAAGGAGCTAAACACAGTGGTGGGTTATAGGAGTTTGTCTGTCTAATAGACGTTTAAGGAATTTGAGGCCATAATCCTTCTATTCACATCAGTTTAACTTGCTCAAGGCTCAATAAGAACTCTGACTGAAGCTGGAATGCTCTGGATGAAGGACTTGAACATGAGAAAATAAGGATGTCTAGTAGGAGCAGACAACAATACTAGGTTTTAGTCAAACAAGAGGCCAGGATGGGGAATTTTGATAAATAACAATCAAACACGGGATGAGCTTTTCAAAGGATCTGTAAGGCTGAAACCATGTTAGGGTCATGACGGATTTAATCTTGCTTGAGTACTATTAGAGCTGTAAGGACTAGTTTGTTTACAAGATTTTATACGTGAGTCAAAAATGTAATGTGAGATTGCAGACTTGAATTGATCTCATGCTTCTAGAAACTAGAAGGGACATGTTGATTTAGAAGCAGCTTTGCAGGTCAGCTGGGAAAAAAGGTAGCATAGCTTAATACGGCTACCTCTTAAACATCAGGGGTGGTTGGAATTAGACCCAAACTCTTCTGGACTCTGGTTCTTGGAATTGTGGTTCTCCTTGCGCGTTGGTACACAGTACACCTATTTTCTCAGGGATCGAGACTTCGTTTAAGGAAAGTTGTAGTTGTTAGATATGACACTGGGGAAGCCTTCCTGGAATGTAGTTTGTGTGTTTTGTATATCCATTACAAGTGGGCGTGCTTCCTGAAATCTTCTCTATAAAGAAATTTGCCAATATTGGTAATAAGGGCATGCTGTTAAGTTTTTTGGGCTTCTGCACTCTTTAAAGCTACATCTAGAAGCCCAGGATTCATGGTTATGGAATTCAACTTTGAATCTACACCTTAATTAACGTCATGCTATTCTTTTCTCTCTTTGAGGGCCCCCCTGGTGTTTTCCCTTGGAGGGTGGCCTTTTTTGTTGGTGTGCTTCTTGGGGGAAATTCTTTCTCTTGACAACCTGTCAACAGAGGAAAAAGATTAGTGTTAGTGATCATCTCATGTGCTTGTCACCTGAGGAGTCTGTTAATTGTTTTTTGCTTTATTGTCCGTTTGGGCTTTGGATTCTCTATTTACCGGGTGAAGTAGGTGATGCCGAGATCTGTCATTGCTAGGCTCAAGGATATCCAGACAAATCATGGCATGCTCGTTCATGAACTGCCCCCTTATGCCTTTGGACTTTGGTGGTTTCTTTGGTTGGAAATGAATAAGCGTTATATCAAAAGCATGCATGGCTTTGCATTGGATGTGAAGCAAGTCCTCTCAAGATCTTTTGTTCTTGGATGTCCATCGCTGGGAACGGGTCTCCCATATCTTTGTTATTTTTATCGGACGACTTTGTCTGCTTTTAGAGGTTGAGGGCGTATACTTCCTCTGTACTTGAATTTACCATTTTTGGGGTTTTTTATCTGAATCTATTCCTCCCTTAAAAAACACTGGGGGAAGGCTTCCTTGATAGTGGATAAAGTAGCCTTTTTTATATGGTAAGTTAGCTTTGCATCATGCCCATCCTTAAATATGGTTGCTTGTTCTCTCTAGTCTCCTTTTTTACGTTGAAGCTTTTTCTTATTTGGTCGCGTCAGCATCCTACCGTTGGAATCATTACCTTCTCTTAAGCTATATGATGACATGACATTATACCATCTTCAACTATGTGTCGAGTTATATGCTGCTGGATACCCATTCAATATTTTGTCTAAATTTCATAGGCAAAAGATCTTTTTTATGAGATACGGCTTACTTTCTTTTTTCTAAGCATATGTATCTTCTGCATCAAAAAGACTTGTAAACTAGTGTTTATGAACAGCGCACTGACATGCTGGGTGCTTTGATGGAGCACCCCATTTTGGTATCTTCTTCACACTCGTTTAGAGATATCCCAGAGGGGAAGTTCTCAGTTCAGGAAGAATCTAGTCTTGAGAGATCAACGGAAAGTAGAAGTGTTTATGTTTTCCAAAGAGAATATGCAACCGTTGACCCTGCGCTTGTGGAGGTATATTTACATTCTTTTTACTTACAAGAGAATATATATCGACCTCAATCCATTTTTTAAACTTGGCTGCCTTTTCGTATCTATTTTTTCACTCAAGATTACTTTCCTTTCTTTCTTCACAAGCCTTACAGGAATCAGTTGTGTTACATAATCAGCTGCGTAGCAGTTCTTTGATATTGGATCCACCTCAAGATTGATATACATTGCATATGTTTTGAAAATGTAGTAAAGATCATATGGTGCTATGCACATGGAATAGTGATTTGAGAACACAAAATATTGCCGCTATTTAGCTAATTTAAACTCATATATTTTGTTTTTCTCATGTGGGTGTGAACCATCTGCCAGTTAATTAGCATGACTTAAACGGCTTATTGTCTATTTCACAGGCAACTAAGAGTTATGAATATCAAAACGGTCCAAATAAAAATTTATGTTGTGTTTTTGCATACTTGTAGGGTTTAGTGCTACTTCTGGTAAAAAGTTTCTACTTTTAGCACCAATAATTATCGTCCACATAAATTTTTAATTAGATCTCTACTTCCACCTCAAAATATACAGTCACTCTATTCTTGATATTAAGTTTACACACAAACTTTCTTATCTGAGCTCTCAAATTAATGAAATACAAACTTTTTCATCATTAGCTTCTTAACATTTATATTGGTTAGGAACTGCTTCCCCTTCGTCCTGCACAGATGCAAATTGCAGGTTTCAAGAAAATTATTCGGGATGTTTCACCATTTATACTTTGTTTCATATAGATATTTAGTGTTGAAGTTCGTTAACCAAATTAACTAATATATATGAAAAGGATCTTGTTCGTAAACCGGTAGTTATTTAATATAGCAAACAACATATGATAAAGCATACAGTACAGAGTTATAAACTCTAGATGCTCATCTTGGAAACCCCTTGACCGCACTAAGGAAGCTTCTGCGTTCTAAGACATGAAATTGATCACTGACATGTTAACTTCTATTAGGGCTGGAGTTACGTAGGTAGTAAAAACAACATTGATTTTTTAAATTTGGACCCTAGAACTCTATTTTAACAGACACATACCGCTCCACGTTTTGACTTCCTAACCTTGGCACCTCCGACCTTTCTCAGTCTCAGCAATACTTGGTGAACTAGGTTCTTTCTGAATCAATTTCAAATATCTGCGCTCCTACCTGCACGCACCCGCTATGATGCCTCCTTAGCCTGGGATGGCAAGCATTAGGAAGGGTAGGTGATCTCCTAGGTTCTAGCACGGGAAGGTGCTCACCTTACAGTGACAGTTGCGATCGATAACATGAATTTTTGACGTGGGAGTTGCTGGCTTGTTCTTCTATGAGAAGCACCGGTTCTTCTAGACTATGTTAGTTTCCTAAGTAGTACGTCAGTATATGGTTCGTGGAAGAGAAGACCTCTTTTGCACACACAATGCTACGACACTGAGAACACTGGAGGAACGAAACTTTTTCGGTTGTCAAGATTCTGTTCTCAGTGACCACAACCTCATCAACTTGTAGGCTTTCCATGATCTTAGCAATCAGTTGTCTTGGAAAAATATGGGATAGCCTCACTATTGCTTGCATATTTGGCATGCTAGTTATATAGTCACACTTCAGCCTTTTTCTCAATTTTCTTTCAATTTTGCTTATGTCATCCTAATTGTAACATCTGTTAGGTGGGCACACTTTAGTTCACTTCTCAATCTTCTTTCCACTATCTCCTATTCAATTTTGTTGATCTCATTCTAAGAGCAACATTTATTAGATAGGTGCACTTTAGTCTTTTTTCTCAATCTCATATTATATTCCCGTGTTAATGTCCTATAAGCCAAGCGTTACCCAATAATGGTTATTTTTGTAAATGGAATATTGCAATAAATAACTCCTATAAGCTTGATTACTATCATACAAAGTGTTACTCAAGTACGGCTCTCTCTCTCTCTCTCTCTCTCTCTTTGTGTCTTTCTCAAGTATCGAGGATAAAGGCTTTTTGAAGCTTGTAACCAAGGCAGAAAATTTTACCAGGTTGGCAGGTGACTATTACATTGGTCACAAGCTTCAAAAAGCCTTGACAAATTGAGAACTTATAGGACCAAGTTATATTGGTTTGTCTAAAAACAAAATGTAGCAAATTAGTATAGTTTTCAACTGTTGTCCGATATTAGAGCGGTTTGGAAACAACTTTTCGTTTGAATTTTTGAGTTGCAGTGTAACGACCCTGTTCATGGCCCCACCGCAGGGCATTGCCTCCCTCAAAAGGGCTAGCCAAGTAGGTACTAATGAGTTCATGGGTAAGGTCTTATAAGGCCAATCACGAATTATCCCACATCTAATGTGGAATTTCACAATCTCCCCTCCTTATGCCTTAGTGTCCTCGCTAAGGTTTGATCAGACATAGCCTAGAATCTTCCGCTCTAGCCAATGTGGGATATACTCGGCTCACCCTTCGTTGCCCTAACCATCCTCTTGATGTGGGATGTACCCAAGCTTATATTCGTTTCCCCCAACCATCGATAAGCCGACTGGATAGCCCAACTCGAGCTTTCGAGAGTCGGCTCTGATACCATTTCTAACGACTCTGTTCACTGCCCTACCACGGGGCATTGCCTCCCTCAAGAGGGCTAGCTAAGTAGGTACTTATGAGTTCATAGGCAGGATCTTATAAGGCCAATCACAAATCATACCACATCCGATGTGGGATATCACAATCTCCCCTCCTTATGCCTTAGCATCCTCGCTAAGGCTCGATCACACATAGTCCAGAATCTTCCTTTCTAGCGAATGTGGGATATACCAGGCTCACTCATCGTTGACCCAACCATCCTCTTAATGTGGGATATACGTGGGCTTGCCATTGTTTCCTCCAACTATCGGCAACCCGACTGGATACCCCAGCCCAAGCTTTCGAGAGTCAATTTTGATTCCATCTGTAACGACCCGGTTCACGACCCAACCACAGGGCATTGCCTCCCTAAAAAAGCTAGCCAAGTAGGTATTTATGAGTTCATGGACAAGGTCTCGTAAGGCCAATCACGAATTATCCCACATTCGATGGGCAAGGTCTTGTAAGGCTAATCACGAATCATACCACATCCGATGTGGAATGTCACAATCTCTGCTGCTTTTGCCTTAGCGTCCTCGCTAAGGTTCGATCATGCATAGCCCAAAATTTTCGTCTCTAGCCAATGTGGGATATACCAGGCTCACCCTTCATTGCCCCAACCATCATCTTGATGTGAAATATACCCGAGCTTGCCTTTGTTTCCCTCATCCATCCGCAACCCGACTGGATAACCTAGCCAGGCTTTTGAGAGTCGGCTCTGATACCATCTTTAAGGACCTGGTTCACAGCCCCACCACATGGTATTGCCTCCCTTAAAAGGGCTAACCAAGTAGGTACTAATGAGTTCATGGACAGGGTCTTATAAGGCCAGTCCCCAATTATCCCACATCCGATGTGAAATATTACAATCTTCCCTCCTTATGCCTTAGCATCCTCGCTAAGGTTTGATCACACATAGCTCAGAATCTTCCCCTCTAGCCAATATGGGATATATCCGGCTCATCCTTCGTTGCCCCAACTATCCTCTTGATGTGGGATATAAGCAAGCTTACCTTCGTTTTCCCTAACCATCGGCAACCCGACTGGATAGCCCAGCCTGAGCATTCGAGAGTCGACTCTAATAACATCTCTAACGATCCGGTTTACGGCCCCAATACAGGGTATTGCCTCCCTTAAAAGGACTAATCAAGTAGGTATTTATGAGTTTATAGGCAGGGTCTTATAAGGCCAATCACAAATCATCCCAAGTCCGATGTGGGATATCACATGTGGGGTTTGGGGTTGAGGGCTGGGCGGTGATTAAATGGATAATGGATACATTATTATAACAGGAGGACATAATGGTGTTGACTAGTAGTATTTTGAACAAACATTTCATATTTAAGCTAAGCTTGTAGTATTGCCATACATGTCTTCGTTGGTTCATTGGTTCATTGGTATTGCTATTACTAATCTAATCGAACTTGCCGAAAGGTTTTGGATATATGAATAAAAGAAGTTTCCAGACTTTGAGCAAATTCTAGCTATTTCTTTTGCTAAGTTTATAGGTATTGCTATTAGTACTTTAGTCAGACTTGCTAATACTTGGTGAATATGTTAAACGATTGTGAAAAGTAATCTTATAAACATGGTTGATGGTTCTATAAGAATTGCTCTTGACAAGATCTAAGCCTTCTAATAGGTTTTAGATATATAAATGTTCTTCTTTTTTGATGTTCTTAGGAAGCTAGATGCATGCTAGTCCAAACTTTATCAAGTCATTGCACTTCCATTTTTATATTATTTTTCCATTCAAGTTTACTAAGTATTGAATTAATTGGGAAAATTATTCTTGAAAAAAATTATATAATATGATGCAAACTGAATCATCTACAACCCCAAGATCAGGATAACTTGGTTTTACACAAGTTATTTTTGTGTAAAAATTCGATACCTAGGTTACGTCCAAAGTCCTTTGTTTGTGAAAAAAGTATTTGTACAAAAGAAAGAAAAAAGATAAACTTGGGAAAAAATTATTCAATTTGGGTTAAATTTAAAAAATACAATACGTACAGACCTTAAAAAGATAAGTTTTCGGCTAGTTGTTTTCTTATGAACTTTGATGTAGAAGATGGAGTATCTGAGGTGAGTAGACTTAATAGTTTTTGATACTGTTTCTTAATTAAAGTAAAAAACACCCCTAGTATAAGAAACTCTAGTATTCAATAAATGGTATCTTAAGGAAGGAGGCTTGATGTGTTTTAAAAGTCAAAAACACCTTTAGCTTCTTAAATATTTAGGACTCAAAAAGGATACTTAAAAGAAAGATGCAATGTTGTACTCAAAAGTCAAAAACACCCTCAATTTAAAACAAACTCTAAAATGAAAAGGGTATCTTAAGGGAAAAGTTGTAGCCATTGAAATCCATCCGTGCTTTTATATATGGTATAGATTTGTCTGCACAATGAAAGTAGTCAGTAATGGTCGGAGTTGTGGCAGGGGCACATTGGAAGGCACATACTGCACTTTGCTTCTATGCCTGGTCACTTGCTATCCATTTAGTTGCATAAAAACTTCTACGGATTAACGCCGCAATGAGCACTAGAAAAAGGGAACCAAAGAAGAAAACGAATGTACACGACACTGGTTCACCAATATGGCCATGTCCACGGAGCATGACCAGACTCACTATTCGCCGCAATTTACAACAAAACCCTAACTCCCGCTTTGCAGCTTTTTTTCCTCTCTCATGTTTCTCTCGGAATCGAAAGTACAATATATGAGAAGAAATTAGAGAAAACATATTCATAATTACAAAAGCACCATCCCAAAGATTGGGGATTAGTGTACAGTACTTTCCGCCGTGAGCTTCCTGAAATCAGGCTGCACATATTTCAGCATATCAAATGAGTGTTTCCACACCTCTAGAAAGCACCGACACCTCAAATAGGTCGAGGTATGGTGTCCGATACCTACCGACACCTCGACACCTCCGGACATGTTTCCAACACCTCTCAGCAGTGTTTCCGAATTTATTGATTTATTTTTTAATTACCGGATACCGTGTCGGATACATCTTGAAGAAGTGTCCACACGTATAGGGCCAAAATATGATATTTCGGGGACTTTTTTAGAAATGAACTTTGAAGCCCAACTAATCAGATTGTCTCGAAAAAAGGTACCCTTCTTCTTTCTCTCTCATTCTCTCTCTTTTCCTTCGTTTTGTTAACGAAAGCACCCAAGCTAACCAGTTCATAGGAAGATACGTCAGCATATCCGACCTCATTTACATACCCATCTAGCTACGTATGACATCTCCTTGATCCTTTTGTCCCATGTTCTTCTCTCTTGTTACTGTTGAGACTCTAACCTTGTTACTGTTGAGACATTCATGCTACTATCTTTCTTTCTCATCCGTTTTGAATGAAATTCAGTTACTCAAATTGATGTTTATTCTTATTATGTATGTGTGTATGTGTGTGTGTATATATATATAAATGCGTTATAAATATATACAGAAATAAAATAAAAATATATTAAAAAATTCAGCGGTGTCCTGCTGTGTCCGGTGTCCTAGTCGGTGTCGGTGTCGAACGCGGTGTCCGTGTCCGTGCTACCTAGCCTATAAGAGATTATGTATTCTATCCTACCCCCTTATCCCTGTCCAAATGAAGCCACCATACTCCTGAAGAGCGGAGCTGAAGTATTACCATCACCATTGCTGCAGCTACCAATTGAACCCTCCTCTGCTGGCACGCTCAGCAGTCCGGAGAAACCGTCCTCCTTTTTCGACCCAATATTCCTCAACCTGAAAACTGAAGAATTATATTTGTAAAGCCTTTCAACATCCAAGGATTTCTTAACTGTTATTCGATTTAGGCCTTCTATAATGTGTTTATCAGTCCAAGGATAACAATTGTTAGGTTACCTTCTGCTCTAAAAGCTTAAGCTGTTAGGATTGGGCCCAACATGTATACTATTGCTTCAACACTCCTCACGTGCAAGCACCAATTGCAATGGTGAGTCAGATCATTAAGACGTAAATCAAGGTGCACAGCTGCCAAGTGCACCAACAAACACTGCAGTGAATCAGTAAGACATGTTTAAATGAGGCCAAATGCAAGGAAGAGTCGAACTTCGGACCTTCCTCAACGATGACTCTGATACCATTATGAGTTACTATATGCTCTGAAAGCTCAAGCTGTCAAGAGAATGGGCCCAACATGTATTTGATTGCTCTAACGATAATGATGAGAGCGACAAATACGATGAAAAAAAGATGAGGTGAAAGGTCTTCTCAGCAAAGAACTCGCCAGTACTATTGATTCAAAACCGTATCTGTTGCTACTGCTGTTTTACCGTTCTTTCTGTCTCCACATGTGGATTGGTGGATTCCTCCAAGTTGATGCTGCTGTGTCGGTCGAAGGGAACTCATCCTCAAAACCTAACAATGGTGGGACAGATTCTGAAGCCAATAGGGTATCAAATTTGGTGAACAATGTGAGTGAAGAGAAGTGCTACCCAAATGTGGGAAACAAGTTCTCTTCCAACTATGATGACCAGTTGGTTAATGGTGCATCTTCGAATTTTTTGAAGACTTTTGTGGTTGATTAGACTACATACTTAGCAGTGCTGTCTTTTGTGCTGGGGTTCTGCATAATGGTTACGGTGATGAATTTTCTTCAAATATAGTTTCAAGTTATGCTGAGCAGAGCGGAGAAGTAGGAAATAGAGTTATACTTCTTTCAAAGGGTTTGTGAATAGTCATTAGAGGTGGGGGAACTGCTGCACCCTTTTGATTGAAGCATCCATGTAGAATTGCGGTTAAAAGCATCTGAATTGCATCAATTAATTATTCTAAGACTTGTTTTTCTGTTAGATCTGATTATTCCCGTCTATAGTGGTATTTGTTTCTTTCTACTCCCGTTCACTGAGACCACAATCCTTTTTTGCCTCTCATGAAAAGTTTGTCGGTACTGATGAAGCAACAACGTGTGTGGGCATTGTTGTTCGAAACCGCAGAAGTGGGATGTATGAATTCATTACGTATACTTATATCTATTATTTTTTTGTCAAAAGTGTTCCATTTTCAAGTTCTGACATGTTCTCAGTGGTAACTGAATTGCAGGACCTCTGTTGCCCACTTGGATTCACCAAAGGTTGTTGATATTGGGATCACACAGATGTTGTCATTGGTTCTGGACCGCAATTCAGATTGCATTTTGGATGTATTTTCTCTACATTTCTACGTTCTTTCCTTTCCTCCAGGATGCTTTTTTGGGTTAACTTCTGGTAGTTGTGTGTTAATAAATTGCAGGTGCATATAGTAGGTGCATTCGAGGATGCCTCACCTCAAGTCGGATACTCTACTCTGTATTTGATTTTCCCAAGATGTAGTTAACCACTGACAGGCTTAAACTTGACTCTGTTCGACTTTGTATTGCAGCTTGGAAGTTCCCAAAGCCATGTAGAGTTGGGTGGCTACTCTTTGCCACTGTGTACAAAGATAATTGAAACTTTGGAAGAGAGGGGGGAAAATTTTCACATTCAGACTCTTCATGTTCTTGGCCATAACACAAGATGGGACTCTGAAGGAAATGCATACCCAATATTCACTGGGCTACTTGTAAGATCTGACTGCATAAATCCTCTCATTGTTTTTGGCCTGTGTTTTGTGTTATTTCTCTTCTTGTTGACAAGTTGAAATATGTGTTTCTATTAATGGTTCTGTCTTACTTAAAGTAGAAATAGATTTTCTCGAAGGTATTTTTTTAACAATCTACGATTACATTATATTTCAGGACAGGTTTAATTCCTATTATAATACTCTTTTTGCTGTTCTGTCAAACTTCTTCATACTAAACCTGTTAATAACTATTTCTTTCAATTATTCGAGCCCAAAAGAATATTCACTATCTTTAATAACTCTGCTATTATTGTTTGGGTGGATAGTTACATGTAGCATAGCTAATATCAATGAAACGTTTCTGTAGTTGTTTATTTTTCAAGACAGAGATGCGTCGCACAGATCTTATAGAACTTCAACCAAATAAACTAATGACGTCTTTTGGGGCACTTTAAGCCCTTCTTAAGAGCTTAACTTTGCTCCTTAAAAAATAAATTTCAGTTGAACGATACACGTTAGTCATGTTATGGTTTTGGAGTGAATTCGAGATGTCTAGATGATCTTTCATCCCAAGAAATACATGATGATGTCTACCAGAAGTTGATTAAAAATTGTATGCACTAGGAGATGTGAAGAGACTAATATGCAGAGAATTTTACTCGTGAAAGTCATCTCTAGGATTCAGTACCAATCGTATGATTTTATTTTAGAGTTTCTCCATTTCTACGACCGTCACACATTTATTCTAAATACGAATCCAACTTGAAAAATGGTACATGCTACTCTATCGAAAGCAATTTATGTCCATGCCAAACACTAGAGTTGGAGAAGTAAGATTGATTTTGAATTGTAATTGTCGCGGGTTGAGGACTAGTTGCTGGGAGTACTACAGGCTTAATAGCATGGTATCCCACGTAATTTGGAGCAGTTGCACTCATCTTCCTGTAATTGAAGTTGCACGACCTCCTTTTACTTGAATACTCTTGCAAGGCCGAACATTAGCGACCTTTAGTTCAAGTAGGCTGCTGTTTTTAACAAATTATCGAGGTCTGTTTCAGCTTCAGCGAAAACTGTTCAATACATGCATTTTTTCTGAAGGATTTTGATCAGAGGAAAGCATCTAAATCCTTTGATTAAAGGGTGGTGATGTGGGGTAAGATGCTACTTGCATTACGATGTCATGTAGAAAGCAGTAATGTGATGGCAACCGGACCAACACAAGACTAATATTCCTCCATTGTGAGACAGAATGCCTGACTCTTTCCAAACAATGGTGACAGCCTTGTGCACTGAACTGCCTTTAGGTTCTCCTATAAGTGGCATCCATAATTCCCCTAGGAGGAAAAAGGGTTTTAAAGATCTAATTTTGTTTTTATATTCTAATCGATCTTCTTCAACTTTTTTGCAGGTAGAAACCTCTACGGGTTCAGTCAACCCAGCCAGATTTGATAGCACTTCTAGAATACCAGATGAAATTGTTAGGAGGATTCGAGTATGCTCATCTCATGAGGACCCTAGTTGGACTGGCAGGTTACTAGAGACGTATGATACTCAGAGTGACCGCTTTGTCATTGCTCCATGCTGTTGGTAACTTCATTACCTTCGGCCTTTTTTCTTTGTTCTTGATGAGCTTTTTTCTCAAATCGCTGCCAAAGCAATCAAAGGAAGCTTTGCTCAGTTAGACTCATGCAACCTTTTAGATCCTCGCTCAGTTTCCGATTTTGCTTTTGATAATTAAACTATTTATTGTCGATTGACTTGTTTGCGTTTGTAGGACCATGCGCCAATTTCGTATAGCTTCAACACGGAGAGAACTTTCTGATCCAGAAATCCTCCTTTCATGTTCTACTTCGCCTTCAGCCGAGGGCCCAAATTTTGTAGATAGCATAAGAAGGTATGTACATTTCATATATCTTTTGGGCAGTTGGACACTACCAAGAAGATCTATTTATTAAGGTCTTGCTAACAATTAAAGTTGGACATCATGGCCTTTTAGGCGCTTGTTAAACGCTTGGGACCAATCCTGCATTGTTGACTTCTTGGGCACGTTTTAGGACTTTGGGCTTACTTTCTTTTTTAATATAGAAAGGGCAAGGGCTTGTGAGCGCAACCTCACCCCACTTTTTATGGGGTGTGCAGCCTCACTAAACCACTAATCCGCTGGTGTAACTATAGTGGTATTAAGGACCCGAGTGAAAATTTCAAGCATAATATTTCATTACTTGTGTTACCGAACCTCCAAGGAAAGCAAGTCATTACTTATTTGTTGCTAATATCATGAGATTAGTGCGTAGTCTCGACGTAACGTTTAGAAGCTCAACCTTGCCTCTGGCAGGAACGGCACATTAGCGTGCTAAACACAATTTTTGTGACGACGAGATTTTAACGCAGTTCTCTGAAAAAGTTGTCTTACCGTTTTGTTTAATTAATTGCTGTGTCTACTCAGGAAATGTGAATATTTGATTCAACACCCAGTTTGGACAGTCACCTTCCCTTCAAAGCAACCCCGTGTATTCGAGAGGACTTCAGGTGGAGGTTGGACAAGGCTAGAGTAGTGTTCTTTGTATGGATCTTCATCGCAAAGTTCTAGCAGTCAAAATGCTAGATTAGTTAGACATTTCCGTCTCGAGTCTTTCAGATACCAGAGCTTGCTATTTTTCTTACTGATACGTGTGATTTATAATCTGAAACGGACTATATTTTTTCATAGCACCGGCGTTTGTAAGATGGATCATTTGTTTTTGTTAGAATTAAGCAGTTAAGCTTGCTGTGAAGTACTACTACATATTATGATGGTACAAACCAAGGCTGATAATATAAATCAAGTGCCTCAAGAACGCCATATTGGATTGAACAATCTATCAATCAAGAAACGATAAATAAGAACAAGTCTTAACAAACATAACCAATATCGCAGTTACTACTAATGAAATCTTAAACATAAACCAAGTGCCTCATGAACTCCGAAACAAGTAACGCTGATACCGTTGGCACCCCAGACACTGTCAAAATCAGAGTTGGGAGGGCCCAAGTCTCTCAAGCCACTGGCCTGCGCAATTCATTAACTCCATGTGCAAAGTGGCACCTTTCTCCAAACGTGCATAGCCCCTTGGCAAAATTCTCACACATCTTGGTTTTGAAATTGCTCGCTGGCGGGCCATGGGCAGGCACAGGGGCAGAGTGTTTTGCAGGACCAGCGGCAGCACCCAGATTCATGATGAGCTCGCCTACCATAGCACTAGCCTGTTTGATCTGATCAAAGGTTCCTTCGAGCTCAATATTCCTTTGATTTGGGTCCGAATCATGATCTCTTATAGCAAGCTTAACTCCAGTAACACGACAAATCTGCTTCGAGTTCACACCACCCTTTCCGATTATGGCTCCAGCAAGGGATGCGTCTATGCTTATCTTGGCTGTAGCTGATGCACCAAAGTTGGCAGCAGCAGGTGGGGATGGGTCCACTCGTCCAGCAAATCCGTAGTTCATCGGACCAGAGGCTCGAGGATCTTCATAACCTGAGAAAGCTGATTTCCCGAGCTCCATCTCACTATGGGCAAAGCGACATTTGTCACCAAACTTGCACCCTTCGGCAGTGTTATATTTGTTGCAGAGCTTAGTTTTGACACTTGGAGCAGGGCCATCAGTAAAAGGCTGGATGGGTTTTCTTGCAGCTGGGCCACCCAGGTTTGTCATCTGAGAGACTGCACTATAGCCACCGGGAACATAATGCAGGAAATGACATCCCTCGCCAAATTGGCATCCAGAAGTGCTGTATTACACACAAGAAGCAATTTAAGGAACAAGATGTAATACTAACATTAAAGCAAGGAAACCACCCTCCATAAAAAATATCCCACGTAGGATATAACGATAGATAGCAGGATAATAGGTATGCATTATCACTCAGAAGAACTATGCATCATAAAGTTATGAACAATCTGAAGTAAATCTTTTAACACAAAGTACACTAGGCCCAAACTTCACATCAAAATCCTACATATATAGGAGAAAAGAGGACGGCCCGGGCAATGGAATGGAGAAGAAGGTGCTTCTAACCTCCAATAATGCTAATTGATCTATCACATGGCATAATGAAACCAAATATGAGAAACTAACAGGTGCCAAAAGATCTCAGTCAAGCACGTGCGTGGTTGTGTAGGGAGGGGAAGGGGCAGAGGAAGGGAGGGACAGGCTCATCCAGTTCCGATCGTACTTGGATACGGAGACTAAATTCTTCTTTTTGTCTCATTCCATTGCGCAAATCAAATAGCAGCCTCTAGGTAAATTGCAGCAAGTAGTCAAATTGCAGCAAGTAGTCTCTAGCTTTTCTAAGTTGAGGCCAAATGCTCACACAAGTTTTCGACAACACTTGAAAAAAAGGACATCATCAACCTAGTACAGGAAGATGACAAAGATGAAGGATTGCTGTAATTCTGTACGAAGATCAACTTATGCATACTCACATCATACTCGCAAGGAGGGGAATTAAACATCAATTTATAAAACCTCATATATGCAAGGAGGGGGGGTCCGAACTATGTGAACGATAAAAGAAGAAGAGACGATGTAAACATTAAAAAAGACGCCTCCAACAAGCAAATAGATATACGATATCTTTCAATTCTCAGCATAGTTGTCTAGACTGCTTCTAGCAGATAGCAAGCCATGTTTTCCGACATTCGATGAGGATATTTCTAATCTTTTGTCATGTTGGGAAGAACAAGATTCCATTAGGTCCTTTATCACATTAATAACTTGAAAGGGAGCAGAACGAAGACAGACGAGTCTAGGTTACAAAAAGCAGTTTTTAAAGACTAATTTTGATAGATATTAGTGATGTAGAAAAGGTCATTGTTCCTTGACAAGGTTAATTTCACATGTAAATAAGTTTCACATTAAAACAAGAATAGGAACATATAATAATGTACTAATACAAGCAACATGCTGGAAATGAGTTCACTACTGCACCAGTCTATATGTATATGCTTTAGATAACAATGTCACCTTCAATAAGCAAGAATTACGATGGATACTGTTTTCACTCCACATTGAAGTTAATTTGAAAAAAGAGAAGCATACGTCAAACCAGACTACCCACCTAAGAGCCAAATCTAAAAACAATCTAGTATCCATATGTACAAGGCATCCATATACAAGATTTCACACAAAAGATTTCTTTCTATTTGGTTCATTTGGGGGCTAAAACACCCGGCTAAAGCATACAGTTAATATGCTAAGAATGAAGCCAAAAATTTGGAATATCTTCCAGGAAAGAATACAAAATGCTAAACATTTCTAGAGCAAAATAATGGTGACATTTAGGCATCAGTATTGCCCCGAGTCATAGCTCTGTTGTCTACAAGTGCCTAGTACGGTCACGTACAAGACACCAAAGACCTGATGGAAAAAAAACACCAAAGCACATCAAGTAAATTTGCAAACCAGTAACAAAAATCGATTCAGAGCCTCCTCAGCAAAATGTTTACTTGAACCAAATAAATAATAAAGTAAAGAACCTAAAAGACCCTCCATTTTATCCTTGTCTATTTTCCTTGTTCCACAATGTTCTATTTCCTGGTTCTACAATGTATTTAATTGCACTGAAAGGTTTAGGAACCCAAATCAAATGACTACTAATGATGGTTCCCCAAAGAAAACAAGATCATATTGCATAAAAACAAATTGTTTCAAGAAAACAAATTGTTCATCATAGAAGTTCTCAGAGGCATAATTTGCATATATAAGTTCCATTCACTCGATAGTATGACAACAAGATCATATTGCATAAAAAATGATTGCTTTACCAACAAGGTGAATCAGGACCTCAACTAAATCATACAGTAATCCCACTTAAGGCTCACCTTAGTTTCTTGATGATACCTTATTAATTAACCAAATAGAGTGCTAGCATGGTGCGCAGATATTTATAGCCTCGTAACTGCTTATACCAGTTTACATTCAAAGTAACCATTACCTCTTTTCGAACACCTTTTAAGATAAATATGCTGATAACATAACCAGTACCATAGTTGTAGCATCGTCGATTATATCAGTGTCATCTCGCTTGCACAATTGCAATACAAATCTTGGTCGAACATTAGACATACTTTAAGATAGAATTCAAATTTAAATGCTTGATTTGGTAGGTTAAGATTATAACCTGAAAAACTTCATGCATGGCTTTGATTTGCTTCCTACACCAGTTGTAAAGGACTCCGTTTCTGTTGCAGCAAATTAATTACTTTGTTTCAGTTAAAATTTCATGACTTGCAACATTATTCATTGTTAATTGCAATCAAATTAAGATACATTTACAATTCAAGTACAGGTAATTAAATGAATCCACATTCATCTACCCCAAAATTAAACCATATATGTGAACTCAACCTACTAAGATGATTTTTACTTTCAAGAAACGCGAGATGTTTATAAACAAAAATAGTCAGACACAAACACTATTAGTGTTCCTCCCTTTATACCATCCAGACATGAAAACCCATACCTTGTTAAGATAGGGCATCTTCTTTCGAATAGTATAGTTTAAATCCCCTGTATCGTATGTGTCATGAAATTCAGAGTTTGCCGCTAAAAAGTAAAACCTCCAACCAAGATGATACAATTATTTAAGCGTACAAAAAGGTAAACAAAAACAGCACATTCTGGTGTGACCTTGAACAAGCAAAGCACCCATGATAGCAGAAGAAATGTAACAAGCGCCCTATATACTATTCTGTCACCTTACTGAATCAACAAAATAAGTATCCAAACAGAGACAAACATGCAAAACGAGTGACTTAGTTCTTGATGGTCCATCTGTAAACAAAAGCATTTTAACGTTTCGAAGGTTCCACAATTTGCGAGAATACTAGTTAAGATCGGAAGGTGAAAATTACAGATAAACAAATGGACAGCATCAAGAAAACTGTAAAGAAGCAGTATCGTAAGTATCCACATACATAAGATACCCAAAATTTTAATAGAATCCATCAAAAATCACAATTACGAGACTGGTAAAGAAAGATCTGGGCGTGCAGGAAAAAAGTATTTATAGGGGAAAAAGCCCTAAAACCACACCATAGTATATGGAAGTAAATAACTACAGGGTACCCATGTTCGCACTCGTATATGGCTACTAGCACTCCTGAACTGCGTTGCATATGTAGGGAGTGACCAAAACATGAAATTTAAGCCTTTTCACAATTACGAAAAACAAAAATTACCCAAAACTAGTACCAACAATGAAAACCCCGCTGCACATCCCACTACCGATCTAGTACAAACATACCAAATCATATCGAAACTCGGCTCAAAACAACAATAAATAACCAAAAAAACGCGATTAACAAGAAGAAAAGAGCCAACCAACTAACCTTCCCTTGACCGCTTAGCCCCTCCGTTCCAAACGCCGTCTTGCCTCCCTCTCTTCCGTCCGAACTCCATTTCTCCTAGATCCGAACGATTTTTGCCCAAAAATCAAAAGGAGAAACCTAGTGGCGGTAACTAGATAGATGCGTGTATATGGAGAGATTTGATTTTGATGGAAGGGTGGGGGGCAGGAAAAACCCTAGGGTTTGGAGAGAGGGAGGAGGAGAGGCGGTTGGGGCGGAACTGAAATTTGAGGTTCAAATTTAATTAAGATTTTGGGTTTGAGCCCGCGCTCTCTATAAATTGTTCACGTGTGTCCTGGTTTGGGCGGGCCTAAATTTTGCCGACGTCAGGATTGGGCCATTAGCTTTTTTGGGGTGTACGTTTATGTTATTCTCTATTCAATTTTTGTAATAATGACAAAAAGATGCTCTTTTTTTGTACTTTTATCATTTTGGGTATTCGTTTTAGATACAAAATCCAAATAGTAGCAAAAAAAGGGAAAACAGCTCTAAGGTGTTTTCACCTTTTTCCGTCCTTTCCGACAAAGTTGAATTCATGTTAGAGAGAGAGTCACCCACGCCACTGTTTACCCTTCTCTTCTGTGCATCTTTGTCCATCGTTACAGAGGAAAGGTAGACCCTTTCTCTCTCTTCAATTTTTCTCTAATTTTCAGATCCATTGCCTGGATCTGAAAACTCCGTCTCACCCCGTCCCTTCAAGCTGCCCGTCGAGGTCTTGCCGGAGATGAAGGAAATGAAATTGTTGATGGCGGTGACCGTCAAGGTCTTGCCGGAATCCATGACGAGATTGTCGCAGAAGGCGTCGGCAATCACATCGTCCTCCTTGGGAAAGTCGAGTAGGCCGTCAATCACTGCCTAGATCTCGCCGAAATCCACGTCGGCAATCACATCGTCCTCCTTAGCAAATTTGCATCTAGCATTCTGGAGTTGAAATAGGATATCTTCCTTCTAGCAGACAGGTTCGCGTTCTTGGACAACTACACCAGGGTCGCCGTTCGAGAGGAGCGTCTCCCTCCTTGGTCCTCTGTCGATGTCGAGATGTTCATCGCCGTAGATCTCGTTTACGGCCCCACAGTAATCACCCCCCATTATCTTTGTATATGCGTGTTTTGCTTTAATTCTATCTGGATGTTCTGTTATATCCTTTCTCTCTATCTGGGCTCATCTTTGAAATAGATGAATTCCTTACTTCTGTAACCACCATCTTTGAATTCCTTATTTCTGTGGTCACCCATCTGTGTATGTGTCTTGCTTTTACTCCATCTGCGTGTGAAAATCATCCTCTGTGATTGGGAATCTTGCCGGGAAAAAGAACGGGATGGGACTCCAGCAAGCAAGAATGGTGGCAAGGGTAATACTGGAAAAATAGTAATAACAGTAATGAAAACGGGAATAAAATGGTAAACATACAAAAACAACTGAAAAAGGTAGACACAAAAAAAATGGTGAAAATTATAAAATTATACAGCTATAATTTGTGATTGGATCCAAAAAATTGAAAATGAAAATACAATACAAATACACAAAATGAAAAGTGTAAACGTACAGGCCCTTAATCTTTACTCCTTTTTTATCCCACAAACTTTCTCTTACCTCTAGGTGACGACCATATCTTTTCTTCCTTTTTTGGAATAATTAAAAAAAAAGTTATGATTATAATGCCAACTAAATTATTATAAGAGTAGTTAATTTACTTTCTTAGCACGCCCAAGAGTTATACTGTGTACAACTAAATTAGAATAGCTACTCTACAGAAAGAATGCTCAATATATACAAGTCAAAAGAAAGCACGACAGTCGCCGGTAAATCCAAATGACGAGCTAGTAGCAAAGGATGTCCTGCTGACTGTTTACCAGATCACATTAGTTTTATGACGTTGTGATGCACATGAATTTCTTTTACTTTGCAAAGTTCAATTTTTTTTTCTTCTTCTTTCTATCGTTCTTTTTTTTGGTGCACGATTAAGAATCAAAACTAGTTTCTTGCCGAAACAAATGGTGAGTACTAAATTATGATTAATATGCACGGATTAGAAACAATCATCTATGATATCAAACGTTTTGCTAGACGAGTGGAGTGCTTCGTCGTATGGATACAAGTCGCAGACCGGTGGATGTTCTTGTCATAATTAATGTCGTCAAAGTAGCATATTTATGTACTCATCTACTGGCAATTCCTATATTTTTTTAAGGTCAAGTAGGTACCCTGAGGGTGCGTTTGAAACCATTGTAGTTTTTAGTTTTCAGTTTGTAAAAAAAAAAACAAAACGCTCCTTTTGTTTTTAGTTTTTATAAAAACTAAGATGTGTTTGGTGAGCAAATTTTTTTTTTCTTTTGGGAGTTTTCTACTTCATTCATTTATTTTTTTTTCCTTTCAAAAATTGACTTTCTCCAACAAATGCCATGCCCGAACCACCATCGTCAGTCAATACCTCCACCATCGTCAAACTTGCACCACCACCCACTCTTATCAAGTCACAACAATATCAAGTTGAACCACCACCACCTCCCCCATATCAAATCCCAACAGCACCACTATAAGAAAACCTTCCTCATCACCAGGTCGGACCACCAAGAACCCAGTGCACAACTGTTGCGACAGCGGTGCAGATCTGTGGGTGCAGTGGCCACGACGGGGCAAATATGTGGTGCGGTGGCGACGGTGGGATAGAGATGTGACACTTTTGGCACCAGACACATCCACTGATTATGAGATCCATGGATGTTCGAGATCGCCTCCAGGTGATTCATCTGGTGAGATCGTCTCTATGTAATTAATTGAGATCCATCCATGGATGTTTGAGATTTTGCGACCGTCCGTGTTTGTGCTCAATAGCAAACTATAATTAATTTGGTGTTCTTTTCAGTCTCTTGACGAGGACTTCTCTGAAAATGAGAAAATTAAACTAAAAATAATAAAGATTGCACGCCCAATAAAGACAAAGAGAGCCTTTGATTAATGCTGAAGATCTTTACAAAGTACAATGTTTCTAAATCTGGAAACTAAATCTCTATTGATAGATAGGAAGAACTTCTAAACACTAAAGAAAAAGAAAAAAACTTGAAAACTCAAGTCATTATTTTATTTGAAGGGTTGATGACGATTCTTCTGTCCCTATTTGACCCATCTTTTATACTAGAGACTAAATTGTAGAAATTAACCACCACTAAAAGACAAACTACACACTTAAATAATAACTACCCACTAATAAGTAACTAACTACACTTATCCCTTATTAATAGCAGCACATGTTCAAAAGTTAATTTCTTCCATGAAAAAATAACTTCCTGATTTGAATTATTCATTATCTCTTTTTGACAAATATTGATAAAAATTAATGCCATTTACTGGCATTTAATTAACGACATGTTATTAGTGAAAAAAATTATGGAATACTTGAAAAAAATAATGGAATACTTGAAAATTGTGAAGAGTCATATCTTTCAAAGGGAAAACATTTCTACGATACTAGGATATTACAAAACATAATAAAATCCCTAATCCCGTAAAATATAGGCTCCTATAGATGGCGAGCCTGCTAATTTGGCAAGGGTGGCCAAATAGTTGTCTATTTAGACATGTTTATAAATAGCTTAAGGGTTCCCCTCCACCTTTTTTTATGCTAGAATTCGTAAGTGGCATCACATTGCCCTCGACCAATTGGCCCCTAACCGATGGAGGTTTCTCTCGCACCTTATTTATTTATGCCATACTCTAGATATAGCGCCTAGGTTTAAGGTTTTTAGGTTTTATAGCTTTAACAAAAATAAGTAGGCAAGTAGGATTTTATCACCTTAGCCGTAGACGTCGTGCTGGCTGGCTCTTTCGTTCGACACTTCGCCTTCCAACCATACATGGAAGGATAATTACATTTTTTTGGCAGTGCCTGGGAGAGGTGATTCATTCCCACGAAGTAGAATGTTAGTCCAGATACGTCTTTCAGGAATAAGACAAAGGAATACACCTTTTGTGATTTTGATTGGGAGTCTGTGGCCAGGTAAAAAGAGGTTGCGCATATCAGATGAAGATATTCGTTGAGTAATGAGAAACTTCATGATGCATAATTGTGCTCATTTTAGATATTGCTGAGGCAGGAAAGAGCTTGTTTGTCAATAGTACTTGCACACTTGCTCTTTGCGAAGCTAGCTTTAAAAGTGTGCATAGTTCTAACTTATTGGTTAATGCAAATTTGATTGTAGATATTCCAGAGGGCTCTCTACAGCTGGAATGGGGGGAGATGTTACCTCTATGGACCAGCATGTTGAGTTGCCCTAGAAGGCCAACTTGGTTACTCCACGGCTCATCCATCTATCGTGGAGGATTTTGATATGAACCTAAATGCACTTAGAGATTTCTGCTGCGTTGAAGAAAGTTGCACCTAATGAAGTGGTGCTTGGAATACCTTCCAAGTAAGTTGCTCAGGAGAGATATCAGGTGAGTGAAAGCACGAGCTCGAGGAAACTGAGGAACTTCGTTCTTCAGGGTGGAAGGTCACGTCAAAAGAGTTTGTCTTCCATTCCGAAAAGATTGCTTGGAATTGAATGAGCCACTGGATTATTCCCATTAACGTGAAGGCTCTCGAGTGTATTGTTGTTTGGTCATTGTACAAGCCCTTAGTACATGAGGCTGCACACGTAATTCTTTAAGGATGTGGATTTTTCTCTCAAATGTCAAGTATCTTGGTCAAATACTAACTTCTAATTATGCAAGCTATGACAGCCATGCAGATAGTCACAGAGATGTTAATTTGTGTTAACAACACACTTGAGGATAGCCTTGAGAAGATTACGGAGGCAACAACCATCGTTGGGGGGCAGAGAGGAAGGTCAAGAAATATGATGTGAAGATTGTTGTACAAGAGGCAGAGATGGAGAAGCTTTGGGTTGAGTCCATATAGCAAAGAGGTACTACAGTTAATGCTATTCGAGTCTTTAGGAGCTCTAACGAGTATGTGGAGCAGAGGAAGAAGGAGTGCATGTTATCTTTGATTAGTGACTTTGACTACTTTAAGGAACTCCTGAGGATAAACCATCTGAATGTTGCTGCTCAGCTTCTTTTGGACAGGATCAAGCATCCTCTTGAAGGCTCTTTGATCCGCAGTTGACTAACTTCGAGCCAGGCAAGCTGCTGCGAGGGCTAGTGTTAGACTTGCCCCAGCTGCTGAGCCAATCACATCAATTGTTGTGCAATTTACTCATATTGTTGAAGAGGCTTCGGGGAATGGGCACGATGCTACCGTGTCTGAGAGGGAGTCTTGGGCTTTATGCTATAATGGATCTGGCCTAGAAGCCCTCTTTTATATATATATATATAAATGGTTTTTGATAAATGTGATATAAATTGTGTCGTTGTAGATTGAGTACATAATCAAAAACTTAAATAACTAACTAGAAAATGCTAAGTGTTAGCTGAAATGAAGGGCGCAAAATGGCTGAACAAAAGAGACTAAGCAAGAAATCCAGGCCGTCCAAAAAAGATCAAGTCTATAGGGAGTTACACCCAACCAACGCAGCACAAAATGATGACAACTAAGGATAGTAGCAATTTGAGTTGGTCGCTGAGTTTGTGGAACCGGGGAGCCATCCATTGTCTTCTACTGATATGCACTTGGTCAGCCAGGCTTGACCACTTTGAATGGTCCTTCCTAGTTAAAGGAAGCTTTTTAGTAGCTACTTTGGGTGTTAACCCTTTTTCTTTAAGAATAACAAGGTCATTAATTTGAATTGTCAATGGTGAACTTTTTATCATGATAGCATGCATCATGTTGTTGATAAGCAGCCATGCGGAACTCGGTGTATTTGCGCATTCTTTCAAGATATCCAAGTTTCATTGGAGATCGTCATCATTTTGAGTTGGATTGAAACGTTTAAATGGAAGCGATTGAAATGCCAAGTTCAAGTACGTTTAACAACTTCTATGCCAGACCCAAGATTGAAGGCCATTTTGCCTTTGGCGGTGTGCACTATGGTGCAGTAAGCCCACCATATTTTTTTTGTGGAGCTCATCTACCCATAAAGCTTTGACATAATCCAAATTTTATTTATGTCACACAGTAAAATATTATTCATGATTTTGTCTTTCCATAGGATTGTGGATAAGCAACATGAAGTGATATTCAACTTTGAAGAATAAACAGAATTCTTGACATATAAGATTATGAAATTACTTTCAATTATTTGTCAATAAAATATGTGAACACCAAAGCGACAAATAACTTCATGCAAAAAGAAGTCTTTGTATTTTTGCTCTATGATGGTGGCTAGGACCTCAGCTTCGGCCCATTAAGTGAAACAATTGACTGCAACTATAATAAACAGTCACTGTCCAGTAGCAATGGGAAAGGGCCCTAGCAAGTCATTCCCCACATAGCAAAGGGGACAGAATTGCCCACATGAGTGATTGGATTAACTGCCTGATGTGGGATTTGTAACTATTCTTGTTGAAATTAAGCGCATACCAATGCATGATGGGCCAATAGTAGCCTGACGCAACACCTTGTATGCTTCCACCCAAGTGTTGGCTACAAATCCCTTCGTGTACCTCATGCAAAGCAAGGTTGACCTCTTTTAAAGTTAGGCAATGCAGATAAAAGCGAAAGAGCAATTGTAAAGGACATCATCCATCAGGGTATAGCACGAGGCACGACACTAAATCTTGTGTGCCTCACCTTTGTCTTGGGACAGAATGCCATGTTCCAAATATGTGCAGATAGGATCAATCCAACTTGGTTGAGATTTTACGTCCATGATGTTAGGCTCTTCAATGCTAGGTATATGAAGTAATTTTAAATAAATCGTGCGTTCGAAATTAGAGAAGTCAATAGAGGCTAACCTGGAAATGGCATTTGCCTGAGTGCTGTTTGTTATCACAGATTTGCTAAATGTTGGACTTTTTGAACGTGGTAATGACCACTTGGGCTTTACTAAAGTACGTCGCCTTTTTGGGATTTCTTGCCTCATAATCACCTTGGATTTCTTTACACTAACTTGCAGTCAATGAAGGCTGCTAGGACTCTGCTCGCATAGCCTTGGCTAGGTACATTTCGATAATCAATGTTTTGTATTCAGCTTTATTCTTTGAATCTTTGAATCCGAATCGAAAGGCATATTAAATCATCATGTTTTTTAGGCCTGTGGGTTTGGGGACCATGACCACATTGGGGATCCACTCTGGATAATGGATCTCTTGTATGGAACTAGCTAAAAAGAGCTTTTCTACCTCTGCCTTGATTATTGCCTATGGTCCAAGGGCGAACATGCGATTTTCATCTTGATGGGCTTGTGCAAAGGATTGACACTGAGTCGATGATATATGATGCTTAGTTCAACACGGGGAATGTCTACCGCGGTTCATGTAGAGATGTCATGGTTTCTTTGGAAAAAAGAAATAAACTTCTCACGAAGTTCACCCTGCCATGTGGAGCCAATAGGGGCAACATTGTCTTCTTTGCCTAGAAGTCAAGTGATTCGATTGGTTCGCCTCTCTTTGTCTTTTTGTCGCTCTGGTTTTCTGTAGGCATGGCTTCTTTTTACTTACGCGGGGAGACATAACAGTGCCTGGTAGTTGTTTGGTCTCCCTTGACTTTGTCAACACTTTCTTTCGTTGGGAACTTCATCTTCACGTGATATGTGGAGATAACAACTTGAAATTTATTGAGACTTGGTTGTCCCAATATCGCATTTAGGAAGGCACATTGACAATTAGGAAATAACAATCTAGACAAACTGGCGAGGTGTTGATCCGGTTGTTTCCGAGAGAGAAAAGGATCCCTCAAGTTTATAGAGTTTCTGGCCAAGCCAAAAAGTGGTAATTGTACGAGGCTCAGCCTTTCTCGAGTGAGACTCATCTGCTGAAAGGCATTAAGAAACCAGAATGCCTGCAAAGTTGCCGCTGTCCATGATTACTCTTTTGATGTCAAAAGCATCTCTTTAGATTGTGATAACCACATCGTAGTCGTTGGAGGTATTCTACACTCTTCAAATCGGAGTCATCAAAAGAGATTTTACATTTAGAGCACTTAGGAAAGAATTGAGTAAGATTCACCTGCCAAGCGTATGCTTTGCGAGCGCTTTGCAAAGCATTTCCGGAAGCGAGTCCGCCAAAGATTGTGTTAATAACTTAAGCGTCCTTAGGTGCATTGTTCCGAGTGTCTTCAGTTTCTTGTTGCTCCAAGGTCGACAGTTGTTCCTCTTTCTATAGTCATGGATAAAGTTTTTGGATAGTCGCGAGTTATTTCCTCTGCAAGTGTTCTGCAATCTACTGGGAAATGACCATGGTCTTTGTGGAAGTGACAATAAGGCCGTCGATTGCGTGTCCCTAGAGGGGGCTCATCGGACCTGGCCAACAGAAGAGATCTTGTGTAATACCCCGCACCTAGAGTCGGGTTCATGTTAAACTCTAGTATATTTATTTAAGCGGCTCCAGCAGCCCCATCATTCTGCTTCATCAGCGGCTTCGACTTCAGTTTTGATTATTATTAGCATTTTAGAATTGCTTGTTAATTTTTATTGTGTATTTCAAACAATTTAATGTTCATATTTTGAAGAATCTCGTCGAGGTTGTGGACCCACACGTAGGGTATGTAAGCATTGTTCATGTGAGAACCCAACATTTTATATGCTTTGATTACATATTTAAGTATGATTAGATAAACCACTTTATGTGAAAATGGTTATGATGAACTATGCATGATAACATATTCGAATGTATGTTTAAATGTTAAACACCTTGTACTAAGTAAATTGTCGTACTTTGGTTAGCATTGTCGTGCTTGCTAGGTGGCATAATCTTGTCTTGCCACCTCATGCTTCCAGCCTTGTCATACTTTTCTTAGCCTTGTCATGCTTGCTAGGTGGCACAACTGTGTCTTGCCACCTCCTGCTTTGAGCCTTGTCATGCTTGCTAGGTGGCACAGCTGTGTCTGGCCACCTCGTGCTTTGAGCCTTGTCGTGCTTGCTAGGTGGCACAAACGTGTCTTGCCACCTCGTGCTTAAAGCCTCGTCGTGCTTGACTTTTCCACCTCTTCACCTCCACTTGACACCTCCTACTTGCTTCCAATTTGATATAAAAGATCCAATTGACATGCTTAAATTCTCTTACCTCGTTTTTGAGAGAAAAGTGCAAGAAAAGCAACCAAAAACCTCACAAAATCTAGAATTAAGGCTTGTTTTTTAAAGGGAACATTAAACAGTTGATTTGGAAAGTTTCTATGAGCTTCAAACAGTGTTTTGAGGAGTATTTTGAAGGTGTTTCAAATCTAAAAATAAGGTTCTTTCATCTATTCTTTAAGGTAAGATAGTTCAAGCTTTTTAATGGGCTTTTAAGACATGAATATGGATATATGCTATGTTAGCGTAACTCTTTTAGTATGAATCATTTGTCAAACTTTTAAATACTTGTTAGAAACTTGTTAATAAGTGAATCTATTCATGTTTAACATATTGGAGGTTATGGAAAACGTGACATAGGTTATGGTATGTGTGAATTATGGAATTATGTCAAATTAGACATGGTTAGAATATGGTTTTGGACATGTTTGTTAAGTTCTATAATTGAACCTCATTTGCTGAATATAAATGATTATGTTACATGTTCAAGAGGTTATAAAGATGATGTTACATCATTTCATTGTAAGGGATGGTCGATATATTGTTGATGATTATTATGTCACCCCATTCAAATGATTGGGGGTTGATTTGATTGTGTTTGAGTAGCGGTGCACCGTATGAGCCGAACAGTTGTATCTCCGACTGCTACTCGAGGCAGTATCGGTATTCAATTATTTTTGGTTACTTTGCCTTTGGCCGAGGCAAAGGTTGTGATCTTATATCCCGGGTGTGATGACATAAGGGTGGTCTATTGATGGGACTGAATTCGGGAATGGTAAACTCTTGTAATGCTCAACTAAGTGTGAACATGTGATATGTGTTATGTGCACATCTAGAACTGTTTAATGTGATTGAATTGCAATAGCATTCATTATCAGTATTCTTGAGTTGAAAGTTACATTAAATGTCTTTGATTATCTTATTGAGCCAGTGGGGTGATGGGTTTTTACCCATAATAACATTTTAGATCAAGGAGTCGGTCCCTCGAATGGCAAGGAGAAGGTGTGAGGCACGGTGAGAAGACGGGCAAGGGGTCACTTGCACATTTGTGAATTAATTTGTACTTAAATAGAACATTATGTCAACTTTGAGATCTGGCAAAGAGCTTACTAGGTGTGTTTTGTAATAATAAACTCTTTAATTTTGTATAATATGGTTTAATTACCAAGTGAGTTAGAAGGATTTGTATTATCAATATGATGTGATTAGCCTATGTGTTGTAATGCTCCAGCTGGGTTGAGATAACCCTAAGTTGGGGCGTTACAGTTCACCTTTGCACTTGACCTGTATAATGGTTACGAAAATCATTCATGATCACTTATTTCATCTTATTGATGTTATTTTTCTCAGCTTTGTCAAACATGCGGCTATTATGAAAATCGACGTTCTTGTGAAGGGTCAGTTTTTGGAGCCATATTTGTACTGGAAGGATCAGGATCTCCGGATGAGAGAGGGATTATGGGCCGAGTTTTGGGCATAATTATTTAAAAAGCTAATAATTGTAAAATGTGTTTTATGGAGTTGATTAACTAATTGTATTCTTTTTCATAATGGCAAGAGAGCTTTCAGTTTCAATCACCTAAGCAAGAGACTATGAGAATAGTTGCTTCTTTGCTTACTAGCCAGAACTTATCGGCGGTGGCTGCACGATGCAGGGGAACGAGCAAAGAAGATACTACTATTAGATGCACCAATGGAGGAGTGGAAACATTTTCCCTCTCATTGGATCTCAACTACACTGTCGGCGCAGCTTGTTAATAGGTGGATGACTGATCCATCTTGGGAAATGAAAAGTAAGAGCTAGAAGGCAAACAAAACCACTCAAGATCCTACATACGTGAGAGACATGGACCTGCGGCTGAGAACCCGGACTTGGATGCAGACGAGGTGCAAGCTTTGTCATACTAGAAAACCCACAAGATGAGAGTGGTTTAAAATGAAGAACATCCTACTAGAGAGTTTGTTTCCCCAGTTTCCAAGGCTGTTGGTGTAAGTTCTATATAAAACTGTCTTTGAATTTTGGATGTCTTCATTCCTTATCAGTTGATCAACATTGACTATATATATTGTGTTTTGATTGTTTTGCAGGGCGTATTTGGTACAATGTTGTTGTCTAGACATGCTTTCAATCAATCATTAGGCTCGTCGAGTACAAGTGTCTATTGATTGAAGCTATGGCTAGATACACCGAGGATCATCGATTTGAAAAAATGGCATATACAGGGCACCAACTTGACTATACGTGCCGTGATGGGAGCATCCCCATCCTTTATTGCGCACACACAAAGAGCGAACCCACAGGAGGAGTTAGACTCGGATTACATTACTCACATTGCAGATGTCGTGGCTAGTTACATGTCTGCTTGTTAGGTACAAATATGTTCACATTTATGAAGTCAATCTTTAATGGGTTAAGTATTATGTACTGTTACTAACGAGCGTCGTGTACGTTTTCTTAATGTAGGGAAATGTTTCCCAACAGATTAAATGAAACGACTGGTGAAGACATGGGCGAAGACGAACAAGATCCAAATGCCGCTTTGGACGACGACTGAGCCAAACATATTTTTTTTCCTCCCCTCTTGAATATTTCAATCCCCTCCCCTCTTGAATATTTCAGCCCCTCCCCTCTCGGTCCCTTATGACTTCGATTTATTATGTTATGCATTTGTCCCCTCAGTTGGGTGGATATTGATGGATATTGTATATATTTTTGACATTGTATATATTTGTGTTAAAGTAGAAGGAAATATGAGATCATTATAGATGGAATACTGATTACAGTTAAATAATTGCTGATGGATCAGAATTGGATGGATTGGGTTGATTGTGGATGAATTTAAATATTTAGTGCGAATTGAATAACAGGAAGTTGATTTGAGTATTGAAAAAATAATAAAAATTATTATTATTATTATTTTACCGACAGACTTTTAGCAACGATATTTCATGGCTAAAAGTATAAGGAAGAAACTGCGACGCCATTTTCAGCGATGGATATTCCGTCACTATAAATCCTTTTCAGTTGTTACGAACGAACTTTCTAGCGAAAGGTTATCCGTCGTTGAAAGTCCGACAATAGTGACGGACTCAGCAATGGACTTTTAGCAATGCATATTTCGTTGCTAAAAGTACTTTTAATTGAATTTTCACAACAACCAAAAAAAAGAAATTACCCAAAATACCTTTAGTGAGGGAATTTTCCGTCGCTAAAAGTAATTAAATGAAATTTTACCGACGCATTCGCTAAAGAATTTTTACCAATGGACTTTTACTAAAGGATGGTTTGTCGGTAAAAGTCTTTGCCAATAGATTAACCACCTTTCGTCGCTAAAGGTGGTTTTTGTTGTCGTGCTTAAAATGATATACCTTATGACCTTTAGCGACAATTGTTGTACGTAATATATTTTGAATATATATTTCAGAGAGTTAGTTGTGTGTTAGAGCTTTGTGGAAATGATTACCTACGTACAAGTATTGTGTGGCGTTTAATTAAAAGAGATATCGGTTGGCTAGTGTTTGAAAAGGAAATAAGCAAGATGAAGTGGTGAGAAAATGGAAGAAGAGAGAGAGCCACTAAAAGAATAGTAACCAAAAGGTATTTTAGACATAGTAATGGTGCATTATTACGAAGGGGCGTGTTGGAGAGTAAAGTCACTCATCAGCCTAAGGAAAGGAAAAAGCTGCCGCGTTAAGGTAAATGTTATGTTAGTGAGGTTTTCAAACAGAGAAAGTGAGTACCGAAGACTTAAAAAAGATGTTGGATTGGAAAAGACGTTAGAGGCATGGTTTGCAGAGAGAGAAGGAAAAGAAACATAAAGGCATGAGAAAAGGAAATGAGCACGAGGGGATTGAATTGTGTAATGAACGGAATGAAGTAAGGAATTTTGGCGGGAAAAGAAAAAAAAGAAAGAGGGAAAAGCATGAAGATGGCTCGAAGGATGTGGAGAAAAGGTCATGTGTGGCTAATGGTTTTGCATGTGTGTATAGCTGATGCGAAAAGAAAGGCATGAGGCGTGTTTATAAAGAAAAGAGAGAAGAAACAGGAAGACGGCTCATGCGGAAGAAATTGGGCATGGTTTAGAAACATGATTTTTGTGAAAGTAAACTGTAAGTAGCATGTAATCCTTCTAATATTTATATGTACAGTACATTTTCATATATTTTTCTTAAAGAAACTTCGTTCAATGAATATAAATGGTTTTAGTGGCATTCTATATTATGTAAAAGTTGGACTGGCAATAACTGTCTAAGTGACTTTTGGTCCATCTAGAATTTTTCTATAACTGTATGGCTACTTTTGACACGCATGATTATTCAATCAGATAGGACATGATAAAGACGGATAAGACTGGACAAGTTATACTATCGGATAAGGCCGGACAAGCAATAAATCATGTCCAACGTTTGGAACAAGTCTGGATTATAAGTCGGATAAGATATTCATAAAATATAAAAGAAAAATATATACAGTACAAAATTTTCAGATCTAAAGCAACCAGTGGAGAATGGCGATAAAAGGAGAAGATGGGTTGAGGGGGAGGTTGAGGCGGTGGACGGAGAAGACGACGAAGAGGGTGTGAGATATGAAACAACCTGTGGAGATCTGAAGCACTCGGTGGAGAAGACAGACGGTGGACAGAAAAGATGGCAAAAGGGGCGTGAGATTTGAAGCAACCAGTGGAGATCTAAAACAATTGGTGGAGAAGACGGATGTGGACAGAGAAGATGGGTGCTGTGGTAGTGGATCCCATTTTGTTTTTTTTATTCAAGCTCAACATGACTAATTATTATACCATCCCCCAGGTACAGAATTATCTCACTCCAATGCTATTGTTTCAATTACTATCACGAGACTTGCGCATAGGCTAGACCTTGATCCAAATACAACTTTGTGCTGATTAGTTATATTCAGCTGGTATGGGACAGTTGTCTGTGGTTAAATAATTGGTCATTGTTTTGCAAATTGTTAATTTGCTCTATTACAAATAATTTTGTGTAAATTAATTTTTTACCAAAGGCAAAATGTCTTCTGTAATCTGTGATATTGTTTTGATGACATGCTAAGGTACAACTAGTTGAATTTCTGGTTACTTACTGAGTATGTGAAAGCTCACCTTCCTTAATATTTCAGGTTTGAAAATAAGATGATGATGTAGATAGTGAGCTTTGAATTTTTTTTTTCAATGGAAATGCCGTGAACTTTCAAGGATGGTTTTTGTTGATTTTTGAATTGCATGATAAACATTATATCATGAAGGATTTGTAATGAAATTAGAAGTAAAGTTTACGTCTCAAATTGTAGAAGTTTTACTTTTCGATGCTATTGGTATGGTTTTAGTGAGTGCGGCCTATTGGGGCCTATGAAAGGTTCTCAATTGGGCCTGCTACTGGTCACCCTCAAGCCCATTGAGTCCATAATGGGTACGGGTCGTGACATCTTGGTTGATATGCTTGTTATAATGGTTAGAGTTGTCCACTATTCCAACTTCTGGAACCTTTTGACTTGATGTTCCACTGTCCCTTACTGTCATCTACTGAGAGCTCAGAGTCTTGTTGATCACGATGTTTCTACCCCGCAAATATCTCTTCGTGCTCAAGATTACTGTATTTTTCTGTGCAGAAATATTTTCGGCTTGGTCAAGGAGGTCTTTTATGTTTTTTTGGAGGCCTCTAGTTAAGTGAAAACCTGATAGGGGTGCCAGGGCAAAATTCACTTGACATGGTGGCAAAAGTGACTTCGAGATTAGGATTTTTGATAAGAAGATTATCAACAATGAAGCATGAGTGATACGACTTCACGCTTTTGTTGGGGCCCTGTACAATTTGGAAAAGCGTTGAGGAGTTTTTTCGATGGATGCGGCTGGTGAGGATACTGGCTCTAAATGAGTCGGTGAGTGATGTCCAACAATAGATGGACCTCGTTGGAACGTGATTGAACCAAATATGCTTTGAGCCTTTCAATTTCCTGCAGGAAAGGCGCGGCACATAATGTCACGACCTGAACCCACGGGTAGGCCCGCGAGCTAGGCACGTGACCGGCCGCAGACCCAATAGACTCCAACCGATGGCTCTGCCAGGCCTTACTCGTTAAAAGACTAAAATAAACTGCAGTGGAATTTAAAACTTCTACAAAATCTTAAATACATTTTCATGTTTTCATTTTAATACATCACTTATACTAAAACACTTCATAACTTCGATTGTCATCAACTAAAGCTAAACCAAAATATAAATGTTTAGTAGCTCATTCAGTGCAGTGTCCGAAGCTCCACACCAAATTGACTCTTCTTATGCTCCTCACCATCACATTACTTTCAACCTGAAATGATAAGTAAGGGATGAGCTTCCACGTGCTCAGTAAGTAACCAATGATTCAACTAGGTGGACCATAACATGTCAGAAAATAACTCACAATAATTTATAGCAACATTTAAAATCTAACAACAGAAGTAATCATCCGGTAAAGGAACTAGAGCACATGAAACAAAACTGAAGTATAAAATCATTAGCACAAAACCTCACGATAAATAGTTCCATCCCAACATCAGTTCAAACGATATGCTACGGTCAGCGTACAGGCCCCACTGACTAGGGCCCGAAATCCCTCCTACATCCATGATAAAATTCTGTGGATGCAAGGGCAAACCACGAGCAACAGTACTGTGCATCAACGTACAAGCCCCGTTGACCAGGGCCCGAAATCCAACTTTCCCCCGTTGGATATGGGGTACAACAATTGAATAAACCAAACCACCTTTTGGCTCATCATAAACACAACCCCTTATCAACTGATGGACAGACCACCTCACACCCCTTTCAATAAGTTTTCAAGTTGTTCAATATTCACGATAACGTCAATTTCTAAAATATCTCATTTGTTCCAAACATTTCAAATCTGAGGTCCATTACAATTTCTAAACAAAATATCATTTACATGCTGGTCCGGATTTTAAGGAGAAATAAACGACTAAAAGCTTTTTGGCAAATTAAGCTAGAGCAATTAAACATAATGAAAATAGTCAAAGCTGATAGATACCACTTTTAACAGTAGATGAATATATACTTATTGTTCCCAACCTATGCTGGTCGCACCCAAAGGCCCACTGGGGTCCCATTTTCCATGACACATCCGCACAAGCAACAGTCCTATTCAACGCTCACAACCGGTCAAAGCATGCATGCTCAAGTCACGTGCACTTCTCACTTTCGTTACGTGACTTCGTCACGAAGAAACTCATCCTTGCGCGACTGCTCATCACGCTCCGACCGTCGCACATCGCCCGTCGTCTGTCGGCGCACCTTGGCTCTTGCCGAAGGAGTTTGGCCTTGGCCTCCCCCTTGGGGTCGGCCTCGGCCTCCCCTTGGGGAAGACCTCGGCCTCCCCTTGAGGTTGGCCTTGGCCTTCCCCCAAGGGTTGGCCTTTAGCCTCCATCCTTAGCACCTTCACTACTCTTCAAGAGGCCTTACATCGTCCGTGACCCTCGTCGTCCGTCGCCCGGACACAACTTCGCGACCCCCGTCGCCCGGACACAACTCCGCGACCCCCGTCGCCCGGACACAACTCCGTGACCCCGTCGCCCGGACACAACTCCGCGACCCCCGTCGCCGGCGTCCGGGCGCCGCACTTCAACACTTCGCCGCGCCCATGCGCCATGCCGCTGATATAGCCGTGCCCCCAGGCTCTCTATCACAATACCGTGCCCCCGGCACCATACGCACTCTGTCGCGCCCATGCGCCACCGTTGACACCAACGTGCCCCCGGCACCTTACGCACTTCGCTGCGCCCGTGCGCCGCACCGCTGATACAGCCGTGCCCCCAGGCTCTTTGTCACACTACCGTGCCCCCGGCACCATACTCACTCTGTCGCTCCCATGTGCCACCATTGACACAAACGTGCCCCCGGCACCTTACGTACCCCGTCGCGCCCATGCGCCGCACCATTGACACAGACGTGCCCCCGACACCTTACTCACTTCATCGCGCCCGTGCATCACAATCATGTCATCATGCCCCCGGGCACCACACTCATTCATCACACCATGCGCACCTTGCCTTGGTCATGGAACATGCTTCAACCCACTCTCTGGAGTGTACATCATCCTGCGGGGATAGGCGACTCCTCCGGGACACTATCTCTGCTAGAGAGCTCTTCAACTCCCCTTCCGCTAGGTAGACGGCTCCTCCGGGATGCTACCTCGGCCAGTCGGGCTCCTCCGGGATGCTACCTTGACTCGCTCCGAGTGCTTCGGCACAAGGACTCACCCGCGGGGATAGGCGACTCCTCCGGGACACTATCTCTGCCAGGGAGCTCTTCAACTCCCCTTCCTCCAGCTAGACGGCTCCTTCGGGATGCTACCTCGGCCAGTCAGGTAGACGACTTCTCCGGGATGCTACCTTGACTCGCTCCGAGTGCTCCGGCACAAGGACTCACCCGCGGGGATAGGCGACTCCTCCGGGACACTATCTCTGCCAGCGAGCTCTTCAACTCCCCTTCCGCCAGGTAGACGGCTCCTCCGGGATGCTACCTCGGCCAGTCGGGTAGACGGCTCATCCGGGATGCTACCTTGACATGCTCCGAGTGCTCCGGCACAAGGACTCACCCACGGGGATAGGCGACTCCTCCGGGACACTGTCTTTGCCAGGGAGCTCTAAGTGCTCCGGCACGAAGACTCCCCTTCTGCCAGGTAGACGGCTCCTCCGGGATGCTACCTTGGCCGGCCAGGTAGACGGCTCCTCCAGGATGCTACCTCGGCCTGTGGAATTGGCGACTCATCCGGAACACTATCTCCGCCAGGGTGCCTGCGTGACTGGCCTACGTGCTCCGGCACTGGGGGCTTGCGTCGGCACCCCTAGGGACTATGACCCCCGGGTCACTCCGAGACGGGAGCAGGTCTTCGAAGGGCATCGCGCCTAGTTCACCTGGCAGTTGGGCGTCGGATCTTCCCCACCGCTGCCAGGTCTGTGGGACTCCGCAAGGGCTTAGATTGGAGGCTAGATCAAGGGGGTTCTCTGGCCACACCGATTAGGGATGGCAATAAGACCTGCAACCGGCGGGTCCCCGCCCCGCCCCGCTCCTATAGGAGCGGGTCTTTTTGACTTTGACTTGACCACGGGGCGGGTATGGTTTTTTTTAAAAAAATCCGCAGCGGGTTAGGGGCGGGTATGGTATTTAGTCCAAACCGCCCCGCGACCCGCCCCGCGACCCGCTTCCGCCCCGGTATTTAACCCTACTCATCTTTAATCCTAGCCGTCCATCTCACACTATATAATATGTCCTTACTCCTTACTCCTTATCATCCCCATTCCCCAACCCTAATTCCAAATCAATCTCTCACTCTCTGCCTGCCGACAACAAAGGTGCCACGGCGCCACACCAACCCTAATTTTGCCGCGCCGCCATCGCGCCTCCTTCTCTCCCGGCCTCTCCTTTGCAAAGTCCCGCGTGCAGCACTCACACCGTAGAAGTTCTCTCCGCCAATGGCCACTACCTCGACCAAACGGCGCACCAATTCCTCCACCATCCGTCTACATGCTCCCTGCCACCAACGAGACAAATACCACCTTTCCTTTCGCACGATGAAGTCAATGTCCTGAAATCCGTGCATCCTCCATTTCAACAAATGAGAGTTTTCGGTGGGTAGCTCCAGGTACGCTTGGGGCTGGATTTCATCCTTGAACGTGCTTAGAACAGAAGGTAGCGGCAGAAATCCCGTAGATCTGATCTCCCGATGGTGGGCCAAAGCAGATGTTTGGAACCTTCTCCTTGTCTAGTGAGACTCTGTTGAGCCTCTAAAGCAGCAGCCTCATGCTAACGAATGTACCTTGTTCTTCTATGGCTCAGATTGTGGTTGTGGCTGCGAGTAAAGCGGAGCGGATCGGGGCGGGGTCGGGCTTCCAAAATTACTTTAGGGTCGGGGATGGTAATCCAATCTTTTGACCCGGTGCCGGGGCGGGGCGATGTTTCATAACTAGCGGGGCGGGTTCGGATTTTACTAGATCCGCATCCGACCCGCCCCATTGCCATCCCTAACACCGATGTGGTGGGAGCCAGTCTTTCCTGACAGACGGAGCGACGCTGTGCGGGGCAGGCCGGGTGAATATGCGATCTGACAGTCCATGGAGCACCGGCACCCGTGGACCCCCCGGTGACGTGTCACTCCCGGGGAGCGCCACGTGTCGGTTTATGACATCATTATCTCAATCTCTATAAATAGAGGTCTTGAGAATTCATTTGGGGGACTACTTCTTCACACTCTCACATTTTCACTTTCTCACTCTAGAATCCTAGAGAGAGAAACATACAGGACCTTGACTCTGGACCTAAGCATCGGACTGTGACTGTCATCGTGTATTCGTCCCGCGCTATCGCCCGTGCAGCACTGCCACCCTCAGGCTCTGTCTGGGAAGCCCTTGGTCTCTGCCCTTTTTCCACCCTTGCTGTGTCTCACATCAACATACTTGGAAGCTGACTCGGACTGTAGCCTTTGTGGCACCTCCACGTAGGTACGAACCCACTTTCCTTGGCATCACTTATATATATATATATATATATATATATATATATATGGGAGCTGATCCCTTGACAGCATAGGCAAAATAGGATATCTTGCCAGCGCGATCTGGCCGTCCATCCCTTCGGGATGGACGGTCCAGATCACTTTTTTTTGCGGCGCTGTCAGTCGTCCGCTACACTGTGTAGCGGACGGATCTTTTTACCATCTTGCCCTCGCTTACCCGTCCGCTAGACTGTGTAGCGGACGACATTCTTGGGCCAACAAAAAGTAGTCCGCTACACTGTCTAGCGGACGACTGTTTCCGTCAAACCACCCACTTCCCCCTGACAGTTGTCACATCAGTCGATGCACGACTGTTACTTTGTCGTTATCCCAGCGTCCGCAACACAGTGTAGCGGACGTTGGCAAGTATTCGAAACCTTCTAAACTTCTATTCATTCCTTCTTCTCACAATCAAACTATTTCTTCTTCTCACGATCAAACCAGCGGCGTTGGCAAGTAGATCGGCGCAATTTCTTTGCAAGAAATCCTTTAATCGTCTCATCAATCACGTAAGTTCACAAACTAATCCTTTCTTTGTTCATAATCTAGAGTTCATCTTGCGGCGTTGGCAAGTAGATCGGCACTATGCTAGCGTTTGTCAATGTATATACATATATATTATATATGTGTATTGCGTATTATCTAATCACATGCTAGCGCTGAATATGCTAGCGTTGTATGTTTGGGAATGTTTACGCTTCCAACCTTGCCCTCTTTCCATTATTTCAGTTGCAAAAAATGGATTTCAACCCTGGACCAGAAGATTCGTCCGTATTATACGACCAAGCATCCCATATCAGTACGCTCATATGGGATGGTGGAGTAAGATACTTATTTTATCGTTTATATCGTTTATTTTGCTTACGTATTTCAGTTGCGAACGTTGTATATCGTTTATTTTGCTTAAATAATATTTATTAATTCGTAGGAAAGAGCACTTGTCAACACGGTAGAAGTAAGCGATAATTTCAACGCCTGGAAATTGAACAGAACCCAGAAAAGATTACTGCGTGGGATTGGGTTTGGGATTTTCACGCATGGGCAGATCTTTCAACAACTTGACCGGCACTTAATAGGTGCCCTTGTTGAAAGGTGGAGAAGTGAAACGAATACGTTTCACTTCCCTCTCGGAGAGATGACAATTACCCTAGAAGATGTAGGGTTCATCTTAGGGTTACCGGTGACGGGGCGGCCGGTAATAGCTCATCCGTCCGAAGCAACGAATAAGAGGACCGCTAGGGACTTCTTTACTTCGATACCCCAGGATGGATTTAGCAGTGGTGGTATCAAGTTGAAGTGGTTGGTAGATACCTACGGGGTTTTGCCAGAAAACTATAGGGGCCATGACCTTGCGCTGTACACACAAGCCTTCCTCTGGTGGGTGATGGGGGCAATATTATTCCCAACGACGTCGAAGAACACGGTCAGCGTCAAATATTTACCGTTTTTGCGTAACCTGGCTGAGGTTGGGGATTATGCCTGGGGTGCAGCAACTCTTGCATACCTGTACCGAGCATTGCACAAGGCAACGAGGCCCGACTCCAAAGCGATATGTGCATGTCTCTCGCTATTGCAGGTATATCATACAATTCTTCATTACGTGCTCTTTGTTGTTTTTTTTTTGTTGAATGGACAATAAATGTTGACGATACTTTTTTTAATGTCTTTGCTCTCAGGTGTGGTCTTATGAACACCTTGCTACCGGCGCACCCAGGCGTAGGGACGGAACAGATAATGTGTGGCCTTGGTTGTGCGCATGGGAGTACAGCCGAAAGGAAACCCACTACGAGAGGAGAGACGATCCCCATCATAACATTTCATACTATCGGGGGGAGCTCGACTCGTTATCTCCTGGCCAGATGCGATGGGCACCGTACAAACGTTTGGCGCGACGGGTGGGAGAGTCGTTCGTCTTCACGCTCTCCGGGTTGCAACGCACACCCCTGATCCACTTCGAGGTCGCAGAGTGGCAGCTGCCAGATCGCGCTATGCGCCATTTTGACTGCCTGCAGGGGTTGTCAGCCGGCGCGCCAGATATGAGGCTTAACAGGAACCCACCGGGTGTCGGACTGTTTGGCAGGGCGAATGCGCACGAGTTGTGCGCGCGTGAAATTGAGGTCTGGAATTCTTGGCAGGACACGCTGGCGGCCATTGTGTCGGAGCCTGACCCCGTCATCAGCATCGAACAGTACAATGAGTGGTACTACCGCATCACCCGGAGGAGAGTAGCTCCAGTAAGGTTTGAACGCGGGGAGAAGTACCACCCTAGGGGTCAGATCGATGAGCACATGGCATACAATCTGGTAAGTTGCCCAACCAGTGCTTCTAATTGAACTTGATCATTCTAAGTATGTACGAAGTTACTTATTTATTATCTCTCTGGATGTAGGTTAATGCCTCGTTCGCCTTCTTCCAGAAGTTGAGCGAGCGGAAGGATTTGGTGGATGCCATGGGCGAGGAGCTTCGCCAACAGGCTGAAGCGTTGGCGCTTGGCTGCGGGAATTTTTTGCGGCAAGCATCGGGACAGCCAAACCCGGGAATGGGTTATCCGGGGTGGCAGCGGCCGTTTGTTCCCGAGGGATGCACCGATCCCTCGGGACAGACTTCGGGAGTGAGCCAGGGATATGGTTTTCCTTCTGTACCGGAGATGGGTGGTGATTGGGGACCGCCAAGCACCATGGGCTAGGCTCAAGCGCCGTGGGAAGATTACAGTGCGCCCTCCTTCTCTTTACTATTGGATTCGGAACCCCAACCCCTCTCTCAGAGTCAAGTCACGCAAGACTGGGGTTTCAGAAACATCAGTCTGCCCATTGTCCCGTGGGCAGGACCATCTATTGCCGAAGGCGGGCAATACCCCCCCGTTGACCCCCCTGAAGGAGTGCAATATCCCCCCGGCGGCCCCACCGAAGGAGTGCATTATCCCCCCGTCGACCCCCCCGAAGGAGTGCAATACCCCCCGGTCGACCCCCGAGGGCAATATCGCAAAGGGCATCCGTTGAAGCCCCTAAAGCCGCAGAAATGCCAGATAATCAGAGAGCGTTATTTTAGCGGCGTCCCGCATGACCAAGCGTTGTATAGTGTGGATCATCCGGAGGGCATGGATTACAGTTGCTCGTGGGGAGAACTGGCCTCCCTGGCTCCGGGGAGTTGGTTAGACAACGGTGTCGTCTCCACCTACGTGGAGATTCTGAAGGAAAGGTGTCGGCAGCAGCCGACCTATCCGGCCGTTTTTTTGTTCGATGCCTTTTTTCATGGCATCCTAGTGTCTGAATGGCAGGAGTGGGTCGAAAATAGGGGGAAGAAAAAGTTGGCCCAGTGGAGACCGTCCGTTAACCTACGAGCGTATCTTAATAGGGATAGTCCGATGAGCGCAAGTGTTGCCGATGTGTTTCTAATCCCATTTCTAGGGCAAAGCCACTGGTACTTGGTTTGCTACTCCCCAACAAGTAAAGTCGTATCGGTGATCGACAGTCTCCACGACGATACTCATCAGATGCCTGTGCTGCAGATGTACAGAGCCCAGTTGGACTCGTTGGTAATATTACGATCGCTGTATAATGCTCTGATTCTATCTTGCCATAAATTTTAACTCGTGTCTTACGCCATTTTCTGTTTCTCGCAGAATATTTTTTGTGCAATGGTCAATCGTGTCCGTGATGTCCCCGTACCGGCGCGGCCAAATCTCGATAGGCGATTGAAGAAGAGGAGGCCCAAGCAACGTAACACTTCGGACTGCGGCGTCTTCCTTTGCATGTACATGGATTTCATTTGTCGCTCTGAGAGCCTCAAGGCGGCCGTCTGGAGCCAAGCAGAAGTTGAAGCCTATAGATATAGAATAGCTTGGCAAATTATGAAAGGCCAGCCTAGAGCGGTTAGGTTTATAGAAAATCCGGCTAATGACGAGAATCCGCCCCAACATGCGGACCCCAGTTGAAATTGTATCATAACAGTATTTTTTACATAAACCGTACGCCATTGGTGTGATTTGATTTGTGTTGATTTCTGTTGTCGAATACTGATTTTTCTGATGAACGTTGTTGGTTTTTGGCCTCATTGGGAATGATTGAAATGTGGAAAACGAAATGGTGCAAAAATTTTCTAAGTAGTGAAGTTTAGTCTTTCTGCTGCGCCGTCTGCTACATTGTATCGCGGACGTAAAATGAAGACCAAATTTTTCTAAGTGTTGATGGGTGGAGTTTCTGCTGCGCCGTCCGCTACATTGTATCGCGGACGTAAAATAAAGACCAAATTTTTCTAAGTGTTGGTGGGTGGAGTTTCTGCTGCGCCGTCCGCTACATTGTATCGCGGACGTAAAATGAAGACCAAATTTTTCTAAGTGTTGGTGGGTGGAGTTTCTGCTGCGCCGTCCGCTACATTGTATCGCGGACGTAAAACCGCTACATTGTATCGCGGACGTAAAATGAAGACCAAATTTTTCTAAGTGTTGGTGGGTGGAGTTTCTGCTGCGCCGTCCGCTACATTGTATCGCGGACGTAAAATGAAGACCAAATTTTTCTAAGTGTTGGTGGGTGGAGTTTCTGCTGCGCCGTCCGCTACATTGTATCGCGGACGTAAAATGAAGACCAAATTTTTCTAAGTGTTGATGGGTGGAGTTTTTGCTACGCCGTCCGCTACATTGTATCGCGGACGTAAAATGAAGACCAAATTTTTCTAAGTGTTGATGGGTGGAGTTTCTGCTGCGCCGTCCGCTACATTGTATCGCGGACGTAAAATCAGTTTCTGTTTTGCCGTCCGCTACATTGTATGGCGGACGTAAAATCAGTTTCTGCAATTAACGTACGATTCACAATCAACGATCTCAATATATCGAGGGAATCTCAAACGACACAATTAAGCACAATTAAGCGAGGAAAAATTTCGAAACACAATCAACAAGAACACAAATTATTTTATTAATAATAAATTAGGGTTCACATTGGGGGAAATAAATTTTTTCACAAGTGCTCCGATCAAAGATTACAACTTGAAAATCCCACCACCCAAGGTGTTCAAACACTACAAAGTCCCCGAGTTCGAGGCCATGCTGGCGCACGAAGACGTTCCAACCCTCTGCGAATTGCTTTTTTTGGGGTCGGCTGGGCTTCAGCTTGATTTCAACCTGCCATGCCCCCTTGCGGCTATATAATCTTGCACTGTCATGAATTGTTGTAAATTGATTGGTGAAGGCTTCCGGTATGTCCTAACAAACACAATACACAAAAAATAGGTTAGTTTTTAACCAAAAGATTTAACACACGAAAATACAGAGATAGAGGGATGGCATACAAGTTCATTCTCAAACCCCGGCATCATGACTTTGAAAAAGTGTTTGCCTGCCAGGTGCAAGTTGCCAATAAAATCGTAGGTGGTCTCCGATCCAGAAGCCATCGAGGTCGGCGTTGAGGGGGGGACGGTTTATCGCCGGAGTTGTGGGTCACCGGAGATGTGGGTCGCCGGAGATGGAGTAGTGGCCTGGGCTAGATGTTCCAGACAGAGAGAGTGCCCTCCAGATTGGACTGATAACAGCCGATTGCCCGATATGATTAATATATATCACATAGACTTATCCGCTACATTGTATAGCGGACGTAAAAGAAGACCAAAAGTTTTACTGCGATGACGCCCGCTATATTATATAGCGGACATTAAAGAAGACCAAAAGTTTGCCTGCTCTGACGTCCGCTACATTGTATAGCGGACGTAAAAAGACCAAAAGTTTTACTTCGATGCCACCTCTCCGCTATACAATATAGCGGACGTAAAAGACCAAAAGTCGATGACGTCCGCTACATTGTATAGCGGACGGGGCTTACAAAAAAAAAAAAGTTGAAATAAAGACTTTAGATTTGATTCGATGGCCTCTCATAGGTCCATTTTAAAAAAATTCCAGTACCCGGTCGAAAAATTATCCCTCCGAAAATTATTACAAATGTCATAAAGTTGTACAAAAAATTAAAGGTCCACTGCAGCTTGTTCGTCCTCATCTTCGGCGTCACCTTCTTCCCCGTCTTGCAAACCCCCTGAACTTATCCCCAGTGCCTTGTAATGGTTCCGCTTGTCGTGGTCGGTCATTTTGTTGCACAATGCACACCTTCGCAGCTTTTTAGGTTGAGTTGCCGTTTCAATAGAGCTTTTCATCCTCGTAGATCTCTTGCGGCCTTTCGTTTGCGATATAATTGGATCCAACAAACGGATATCATTGTCGTCTTCCTCCTCCGGCTCGTCATCTTCTGATACCCCCGTCGTAGGCTCGGTGTCAATCGCATTGGTGACTGAAGCTGCTTCCAACTGGTCGACGATGGGCTCTTGTTGCTGAGCTACCTCGAGGAGATGTTTATAACCGACCATTGTAGCAGCACCCTTTACGGACAAACGGGTGAACATCGTCACCAGATGATTATACCGCAACGTCTCTGATTCTTCAAAGTCAGTATACGGGTGCTCCGGAAAGGAAATGGTACCGTGCAACCTGTTTGCACCTTTTGTCCACCGTGGCAAGACGTATTTATCGGGGATTGTCCTGATATTCTTCTGGGTGAAAAACCGCAGAACGTGTCTACACAGGATGCCATGGAACTCAAACTTCTTGCAAACACATGTCACCGAGTCCGTCAATGTGTCGTGGCTCACCGTATACATTCTGCGCAGCTTCTCAGGGACGAGGTCATTCACGAGCGAATAAACCTTGTACTCACGCGTAGACATTTCTGCCACCTTGTTTATACTGTATCGTCCGGATTTTCGCAGCTCTACTTGGTATAGCAAGAAGATCTCCTTCGTATAGACTTTGGCACCGTTCATCTCCAGCGGGGTCTCGAGCAACGTTCTCCTTTGTTTGTACGTTGTTGCAAAGTCGGCAGCCCTTTCTTTTACGAACAACGAAGCTACCGCTTTTTGTGCGGATGCAACGAAAGTCTTCAAATTGGTAGCTGTACCCACATAACTATCGAACGTGGCATTCATGGATTCACTCCTGCCCGTCGTTTTCATGCCCGCTGAAAAATACCTCCTCGTGTAAACGCCAATCCATTGCTCTTTGCGCTAGTACAAGTGCTGGAGCCACTCGTTGTCTTGCAATGAGTAATCCCGAACAAGCTTTTCTCACCTCTCCTCGAATTCCTCAATCGTTAACGACTTGAGGACGCACTTGTCAAAATCCTGTTTAAAGTCTTGATACTTTGCGTACACGTGATGCAGCCGTTCCGGGTATTTGTTGCTTATGTGCCAGGTGCACAAGTTGTGCCGAGTGTCTGGGAAGACGGTCGCAATAGCCTTCTTCATTGCCAAATCTTGATCGGTGATGATCACTTTGGGTGCTTTGAAGTTCATTGCTTCCAGCCACGTCCTAAACAACCATTCAAAAGAACTCTCGGTCTCGTCCCTTAACAAGGCGAACCCGAACAGGATGGAGTGATAATGATGATTGACCCCCGTGAAAGGGGCGAACGGCATCGAGTACTTGTTGGTACGGTATGTGGTGTCGAACGTCACGACATCCCCAAAATGCTTATAAGCAAGCCTCGAACGACCGTCGACCCAAAAAATTGTGCTAACTCGATGCTCGTCGTCAAGTTTATAATCGAAGGTCAACTGCGGGTCCTCCATCTGCATCCGTTTCAATAGGCTCATTGTGGCTTGAGCATCATTGAGGTCATACGCGGCTCGTCTATGGGTTCGGACCGCGTTACGAACGTCTGTCGTGTTAAAGGTCAAATTTTGAATTCCCCCAGCCTGTTCAGCAAGAACATTAATCATGTCGGTAGGTCCTAGTCGCGCATTGCTCATTGTCTGAATCAGGCTCCTTGCGACCTTACCCATCTTCTTGTGTTGATGCATCTCACTCACCTTAGAAGGGGTTACTAACGGGTGATTGTGTGCCAGTTCCAGGCTGGTAATAAGCCAATGGTCTTGTTTGGGTTTGTAGCTTACGAACATCTTGACCTGGCAATTTGTGCGCTCAAAGCAGTCCCGTCTTCTACGCGGATATCCTATTTCGTCATCACTGTCATCATTGCCTACGCGTGTCTCATTTTGCACTGGGTTTCTGCTCCTATGGCACTCGTATAAGCGAGAGCATATCTTTCTCGTTATGGTGCTCGTTCTTGAAGTCTTTATTCTAATGCCAAAACCAACCCTCAATGAATACGCTCGAAAACATTCTTCAGCTTCTTCCAACGTAGCAAATGTTCGTCCTAGATACGGATCACTAGCATCTACGGGGACGTTGGAGCTCGACACGAAATCAGACATTGTGAAACAAGAGCTGTGTAGAAATAGACTACGCTTAACAATCAAATGGCATTTCTAACTGAAAATATTACCTAAAAATTAGGATGACAAACATACGGTATGCATAATCTCAAAAGTGTCTCCAAATTAACAATTATTAATTTATTGAACATAATAAATTTAAATTAGTAAGATAAATAGACGAATTCATCATGCCAAAAAATCGAATTAAACTATAATGAATTAAATATAAAGTTAACAAATTATACCTTTTTGATGAACATCATGTCTAGAACATCACAAAAAATCTAGAGTATAAAATCACAAATTGATGAATACAGTGACAAATTTCTAGAACATCAAGAAAACTTGAAGCAAACTTACCTTGCTTGAGCGAAGCTTGAAGCAAGTGTTACTCGAAGCTTGAAGGCAGCTGAAAATGGAAGCGAGTCCGAAGGAGAAGAAAATTGAGTAGGCTTGAAGGCAGCTGAAAATGGAAGCGAGTCCGAAGGAGAAGAAAATTGTGCTGAAAGAATTGAGTAGAAGAAAATTGTGCTGAAAGAAAATTGAGTAGTGGGGATGGGCAATACTGTCCGCTATACTATGTAGCGGACAGAATTGCCGACATCAAGTCACACTTGTGTCAGACAAGTCACAATTGTGTCAGAATTACATAGTTGTGACAGTCGTCCGCTGGACAGTGTAGCGGACTACTTTTTGTCGGAGGATGTGGGCCCAAGAATGTCGTCCGCTACACAGTCTAGCGGACAGTGTAGTTGTGACAGTCGTCCGCTGGACAGTGTAGCGGACTACTTTTTGTCGGAGGATGTGGGCCCAAGAATGTCGTCCGCTACACAGTCTAGCGGACGGGTGAGCGAGGGCAAGATGGTAAAAAGATCCGTCCGCTACACAGTGTAGCGGACGACTGACAGCGCCGCAAAAAAAAGTGATCTGGACCGTCCATCCCGAAGGGATGGACGGCCAGATCGCGCTGGCAAGATATCCTATTTTGCCTACGCTGTCAAGGGATCAGCTCCCTATATATATATATATATATATATATATATATATATATATATATATATATATACTAGTTGAATCAAAGGGTCACTTACTTGACGCTATGCATTTCCACATCAAAGTCTCTGGAGCGCCAATCATGCTGCTACATCTGGCTCAAAGAACCGTTAATGCCATTCTTTTCCTCTCTATTTACCTCTACACGTGGCAGCCTGAAAGCCCCGTCGATCAACATAATATTCCTTTTTGAAATCTCTTCAACATGTCAACCACCACATTCACTGTTCGAACCTTTACACTCCAATAACCAACCCGTTTCGATAACCCCCAAAGCATTTTATTTACCAAAATAATGCCTCTCCTCTCAATCACTATAAATATTCTCTTACTCTCATTCACATCCAACAACCTCCCATTTGGAGTGACCATCGAATAACGAATTTGGGTATATAAAAATATATCAATAAAAACTATAATCCTCATTGCTTAAGCCTTCAACCTTTAACCCACCATCAGCAGTTCCATGCACCCATTCACATTTCCTCCTTTCTTTCCTTTCAAACTCATAGCACAACTTATTACCGACTGATCATGACTTTCTTGGTGCTTTACCGCTTTGCTAGGCAAAGAGGTGGTATGCCCTCATGGCACAACTTATTACCAACTGACTATAAACACTCCCGCTATTTATGTACACCAACATACCACACCACAAAATAGCACATACACATTGTTTACACTCACACATGCACTGCATTTACACCACACTTTGCACACATAAACACATGCGTGTTGTTCCCTACCTTGCACATATACATTACACATGTACATACGTACCTTGTGTATAAGTACACTCTTTATACGGGTACCAATGCACACAATATATAGTCACATACTTATAAACATGCACACACCCACACCCGTCTACCTAACAATCTCCACGACATATTGTGCACACACACTCTGTACATCGTGTAGTGCTCCATGCACATACCCACTTAATCACTAACACCCAACAATATCCACACAGTCGTACACCCCCCATATCACAACTACAGTTACATACACCACCACACTTCACATCCATCCACCCACAACACCTGCACACTCACCACATATAAAGACATACACAACGCAGTCATCACCCAACATACTGCCACACCCATCAATAATTGAATCACCAGATTGCCTCATCAATCAACACAGTCCTAAATTCCATCGATTACCGCCATATACACCCCACAGTTACTCCAGCCCAGCCACCGCAAACAATGCCACGATACTATTCCGGCTACGGTAAGCAGTACCATGACCATCACCATTTGCCAACAACACAACTATAAATAACCTATTATACACAGTCATCTGACAACAATAATACCCATACACGTGACAACACAGATGCCGTACACTCACAGCTGTGCACAAAAACCACCAACCACAGCCAACACTACCGCCAAAAGACCACCACTACACCCATTCACCAACAACACAAGCAACCACAAAATCCATTTTATAAAAAATCAGCCTCAACTTATGTTTTATAACTGTGATCATCAAAAGAGCAACGGGGAAGAACGTGCCACGGTTGTTCATGGCGATGAAGCTACGTTTGACCAACAGAGGCAGTAAGCACGACGGCAGCTCCTCGCATCCGCGGTAGCAAATGATGACTAGAGCTCAGCCACGATAATAGCTAGCTAATGGTCGCCTTTTGGTTGCTCTAGCGTCGCCTTCACTGGTCGATTGGAAAATACCCATGGCTGTGCCGTGGATTTGGGCGGAAACCATAGCATGGTGGATGAACGGTGGCGCCGCTGGCTTGTGGTGTCCCTACCATAGTGGGCGGTGCTTGGACAGCGTGTTGGTCGAGACGCCGGTCGGGGTTAGTCGCCGGTGGCCGAAGGTATCGCCGGCAGTAGCGATTACACGATGGTTTGGAGGTGGCGGCGGGCTGTGCTTTCAATGGAGGGGCAACAGTGTCAGCCATGCGGCTTTGGGTTCACAGGTAATGTTCAATGTCACAGTGGTGGGTGGGGGTGTTGGGCGGTATACCGGTGAGGGGTGTGGCCAGAGAATGAGGGGTGGTTGACCGCGAGATGGCGCCGGTGATAAATCCTGGGCAGTGGTGGCAACGGCGTGATGGTTGCGGCCCGTGGTCGCGAAGGCTCGGTGAAGGGAGAGCTGGAGTTGCTCGTCGGTGATGGGGCTGCCGACCGGAGTAGCAGTGTTCGACGTGGGCGCGGTCGGAATACATTGTCGGTGACGGAGTATGGCCGGCTCCGGGCTTTGACCGATGGGAGCAGTGCTGCCCAATTAGGGCCGGCTGCCAGCTCACTACTTCTCTACCTCTTCTCTCTTTTCTATTCCTTTTACTCTTCATTGTGTTTTTCTTTCCCGTTTTTTCTTTTTTATCGTGTTTAGACACCGCCCGTAATGTTTTCACTAATAGTCTAATTTCGTCTTACTCACAACAATCGTCGCCAAGAACTCAAAAGAACATTATTCATATAAATTGTCGCTAAAGTAATATTAACCGGCTAACCCCAGGTTCTGGGTATTACACATAATCTGGTCGGTTACCAGATGGAGGTTCATTAAGAGGTAAAACCAGCCAAGTTATCTTCTAGATCGCCAGTGCCGTTATAAAATTTTCAAGGGGGCATCTTGAATCCTAAAGGTACAGGGAAGAGCTCAATGTCATCAATGAAAATGAAGACCTTTGACTACTAGAATTTTAAGGTTTATCCATTTTAAATGTCGCTCCATATAGTGGTAGAATTAGACAACTGTGCATTCGAATGGTAATCTACAGAGCAAATAGTGTCCGAAAACCTTCACTCTACATCATCAGAGATAGTGATGCGTGTATGGCTGCAATCTTGTCCCATAACATTATGTTTAGGTTGAGGATTAACCGGTTGTCGGTTGTTGTGACGGTGCATAGTCATCACCTTGAAGGATCTACTTACTGTTGTGGGTAAACCAGTTGTCAATCAACGGACTGGTGGCGAGGCTGGCAACGTGAATGGTGCGATTGCTGCGAGCAGCGATTTAGGAAGGCTTGCAACTTCTCTAAAGTTTGTTGAAGACGTTGAACATTAGCGACAGGCCTGCATCTAACGTATGATTCATTTGTGGAGCGGTTGCATGTATATATCTAATGTGTGGATGGTAAAAGTTGTAGCGTTGGGTGATGCACAGTTCGAAGCAAATTTCATACTAAGGTGTTACGTGGTTCGCGTCATGACCAAACAGATTCAACATGCCTGCATTGCTCAGCCGCGAGGAGTGCAACCTTATTGGATTCTTTGTCTCTAAGGATTCAAATGCTTTATTTTTGTGGTTAGTCGACAGAGTGATAGGGTTTACCGCTGGAGCAGTGGGGTTGGCCTATGGTACGAAAGAATTGGCCGGTGCAGTCAGTTTGGTCTGGTCTAGAGTTTGTGCCATGAGATCTTTGGAGGAGTAGCTAGTCAGGGTCCCATGGGTGGGGCCAAACTATTCTAGAAGAAACATGGAGGATCTTTTAGCACTCCGAAAGATCTGTAAACCACGAGACAAACAACGATTACCACCCCGGAGGGATGTTCGACTGAGAGTCTCCAAATGCCTAATTAAGCTTCTGTAAGAGAGACAGCTGAAGAGAAATGATGAGTATCGTTTAAGTTATAAACACTTTGCTTTATCTCAACCTCATAGAGGCCATTATATAGGGAGAGTGAGGAGGTTACCTTCTAATGATAGGATTAGACTACCTAAATTGTAATTTCCATATAGGATTATAGTACCTGGTCTAGATCCAATAGGGCTTAAGCGTAAATTCTTAATTTCTAACATAATCAAGGGACTATAAAACCCATATGCATATTTAACTATTACATAAGGCACGTGGCATGTGCTAATTAAGAGTACATTTTTATTCTTATCACCTACAATCCAACTCTCCAATTCGACGAGAAATTAGTTATCAACATAAGTGAAGATACTAGATTACATTGAAATATTTCGTTGATAAAACATCTTTTAACCACTTGCCTATATAATAAAATACATCAAAACATAACATCAATCGCTTCTAGTGCATAAGGGCATTAATTTAAGAGAAACTTTATTCTAATATCGGATCATACTGAATCTTTTTTTTTTTCTTCTAGAGTTTTACTGAAATCTTTGACTTTAAAAGGATAAGAATTTTCTGTTGTACCACATCCATGCTGTAACAGTTTTGGTGACAAAAGATTGTCATTAAAATTGTTTTGTGTCTATTGTTAAGAATTATAATGGCAAACTTTCGACCTAAATTATATTTAACGACATTTTTCTGTTACAACAGAGGTGCTGTATAGCTAAGGATCTTAATCCATTTTAAAAGTTAAAACCACAACCAGAAAAGTTTTAATTTCAATTAAAATCTAGAGCCCAATAGGTTTAGCAAAAAGGACATGGAAGGCACGTGGCAATAAGAAAACGTCCGACACAGTTCAATGTAGACTACTTACTAGGGTATAAAAACTTAGCTGTAGTTAAACCTCAAAGAGACCTTTATATAGGGAGGGTGAGGAGGTTACCTTCAAATGATAGGATTAAACTACCTAAATGGTAATTTCCATATAGGATTATATTACCTGGTCTGAATCCAATAAGGTTTAAGCGCGAGTTCTTAATTTCTAAGACATAATCAAAAGACTATTATACCCATATATATTTGACTATTGCGGAAGACATGTGGCATGTACTAATTGATTGTATATTTTTATTCTTATCACCTACCATCCAACGCACTCCTAGTTTTCATCTCGTACGCTACGCTGCACACGGGAGCAACGCAAGAAACAACTAAAAAACTGATAGTGACAAAAAGATGATTAAAAAAATATTTTCACTTTTTTATATGAGTTTTTCTACCAGTTTTTGTTGTTAAAAATGAACTTGAGTAATAATTGTTAGCTTTTAGCAACAAATGAAGATGAAAAGTAGTATATGAAATGATTGAACTTGAGTAGTAACCCGTTATTAAGGTTTGTAATATGTAAGGCCACCCAAAAAAGAGTAAGGATATATAAAAAATAATTGAAAATAAAATGTAGACTACATATATAAACTTGTAATGAAATAAAACGGAAGAGGTTATGTTAGTTAGAGAGAAAGAATGATAGAGAATATTGAGTTTCTCTAAACAATAGAAAACATTAAAGGGAATATATAGAGAATTAGTTTTGGCAGATCTTAGGAATTAATAGAATTGCCATATATAAATAACTTTTTTAAGGGGGACATGCTGACATAGAACAGAGAAATGTAAAATCTATCCAGGTGATTGAAATTCAAATGGCAAAAATAAGTTCAAATCAATTGAATAAGAGAGAGAGAGTCAAAGAGAAAAAAAGAATCCAAATCATTATTACAAAGGTGAGTAAATTCAAAATAGTTTCAAAAAGTCAAAATATAACATGAAAGTCTGCGTGGCGAGTTAAAAGAGAGTCCACCTAAGCGGTGAAGTGACCATTTTCTCTCAGTTTCTGCTTTCAACACACACACACATATATATAGACACACACAGACATAAATATGTAGGCAACTGATCCATATCTAACGCTATAAATCTCCAACTCCCTGTCTAACTGTTACTCTTAGTAGCGGTTAGTCTTGCCCCCCTATTTTCCTGAATCCCTTTGTTATTTAAGATGTCTTCGGCCCGAGTAAGCCCTTAATCGCTACTAAGTATCGCGGTTAGTGTAAAAATATCCAATCTGAGCCGTCCATAACCTTTAATGGACGGCCAGATCACAAGTGGAGAAATAACGATCGGCCCCTTACATATATATATATATATATATATATATATATATATGTATACATATATATATATATGTATATACATATGTATGTATATGTATATACATACATATGTATATATATATGTACATATGTATATATATATATACATACATATATATGTATATACATCTGTATGTATACATATATATACATACATATATATGTATATACATATGTATGTATACATATACATACATATATATACATATACATATGTATATATATATATATATACATATATATGTATACATATATATGTATATGTATATATATGTATATATATGTATATATGTGTATATACATATGTATGTATATGTATATACATACATATGTATATATATATGTACATATGTATATATATATACATCTACATATACATATACATATATATATATGTATATGTATATGTATACATATACATATATACATATACATATGTATATGTATACATACACATATATACATATATATACATATATATATATATGTATATATATGTATATGTATGTATACATACATATACATATATATACATATATATATATATGTATATATATGTATATATATGTATATACATATGTATGTATATGTATATAGATACATATGTATATATATGTATATACATACATATGTATATATATACATACAAGATTAAGAGATCTTACTACTACTTAGAATGGCTCTGATACCACGAATAGACCCAGGTTATAAGACATAAAAACAGGAAAGGAAATACAAGAGTATTTTATTAAACATTAAACAAAGGACTTACAGAGGAAAAGCGGAGGCACACTAATAGTACAAACTTGAGCACAAGAGGAAAAGCGGAGGCACACTAATAATACAAACTTGAGCACACTCAGAAGTCACTCTTAGAGCTATAGAGCTATATGAGAGAAACTCCCTAAAATATTTCGTGCCTTCTCCTTACGCAGAAGGAGGATATAAATAGGTAAAAGGAAAGAAAGGGTTAAACATAAACCCTGGTTACTTTCAAAAGTAACACTGGTTACCGACAAAAAGGTTGCGTGTTCTGGATAAGGATGGAGTCGTTCAAACCTCTTGTCACCTTTAGGAAAAGCATATATTCTGCTTTATTATTACCAGCTTTTGCTTTTCATAAAGCAATATGTCAGAGGCAAATGCATGTATTATGCGTCATAGTTGTTGCTTTTTATAAAGTGATAATTATTTATGCTTTTGATAAAGTAGCATGTATTATGCTTTGCTTCACAAAGAAGGGAAATGCTCCACTTGTTTTAATTTTAATTTTTTTGTGGATTTCTGAGTATCACTCTTGGTAGACATATTGTCTATTGTTGGTCCAGTAGACATATTGTCTGTTATTGGTTCGTCAGATCCTTCTTTGCCAGAGCTGGATTCTTTGGTACTGTTGGCAGAATTGTCAGAATCAGCATTATAGTCTTCTTCACTCATTTTCAGCATTTCAAAAGTAACCACCTGTAGTAATTCCCTTTTATTTAGGAAAGGTTTCTCTTTGCTGAGGCGGCAAAGAATTTCATTTTTTCTTTTGGAAAATTCTTCTTCACAGTGGAGGGCATGAGACTTTGTTTTGGGATAAGATTTCCATTTTGTACTAGCAGCCTTTAAGGTAGGAAATATTTCTGTGACTGCTTCGATGTTGCAATGACTATCATCGAACTTAGGCCACCATTTTGACCCAAATTGTCTTACCAGAGTTGGTGGATATTCAAGTGAGGAATTGGTACTTTTCTGGATGGCGTATTGCCAGCATAAAATCCAGGGAATACTGAAGTCTGCCATGAATTGTAATTTAGGTAATCCTTTAACCATAGGGGCATATAATTGATATGCTTCGGTTACCTGAGTGGAAGGCCATTCCTCAAAATCCGGTCCATAATTCAGCCACCAATTTGCAATCCAATTTGGGAAATTTCCATCAAAATTGCGGGAAAAGAAAATAAACCAAGAATGCTTATGACTTGGGTTCTGGTAAAGGAGGACGTGGTTCCAAGCATCAATATAGTCAAAATAATTGAAGTGGCGAGGGGAGAAGTGAGGTGGAAGTTCTCTAATTCTGGTGGGGTCAATTCCCCATTGTTTTTTGGTGATGAACTTCAGGATTTCTATTTTTGAAAATTGAAATGGAAGTTCAATATTTCTGGAAGAATGACGAGGAGGTTTCTCAAAATTATGAGTAAGGACAGCTGATTTTGTTAAACGAAGAATTTCTTCATAGTAGTCTCTGGATTTACCGGAGGCCTTCTGGGGGTAGGCCCAACCATTGGTAAGATAATTATTTGCCACCTCAATAGGTGAGAGATCTTGTTCCTCATCCTCAATTTGGATGATATCAGGACAATGGGCATGAGCATTGTAGCCAGAATTCTCAAATTTTCCAAGCATTGCTTCTCGATTGGGTTGTGAGGAAGAAGAACCAATTGATTTCCTCAAATTGTATCGGTTAGGACGAGGTAGGAGTCCTTTGCCTGACTTTTGGGAAGAAGCCCTAGGAGGAGTCATTTTCCCTGCAAAAATTCTCGAGTCAGGAAATCAGGAAGAGAATTATCTTCTCCTTTAATAAATTCAATTTTGAAATCAAAAGATGAGAGTAAAGCCTGCCATCTAGCAAAAATCTGTTTTGAAGCAATTTTTTTGACGTCTTTTTCAAGAACATCTTTAGCAGCTTTACAATCAATACGTAATAAAAATTCTTGATTTAAAAGATCTCCTTCAAATTTGAGAATACAATTAACTATAGAAAGAATTTCTTTCTTTATAGTAGAGTAATTCTGTTGAGCAGTATTCCAATGTCCGGAAGTAAAACGAACTAATTGTTCCTTACTGTCAACTTTCTGTTTTAATATACCACCATAACCGATATCTGAAGCATCAGTTTCAACTATTTTGAAAGCTTCAGGAAGAGGGAGGCAAAGACAAGGTAAAGTTTTGGCTCTAAGCTTAATTCTGCGAATTGCTTGAGTGTGGACAATAGTCCAAGGTTGAGGATTCTTTTGGAGTCTTTAATACAGGACTTTAGTATCTTTGTACAGATCCTGATAGAAGTCTGCGATATAGTTGAGACTACCAAGAAACCTCTGAAGTTGGGTTTTTTTCCTAATCTCATCAGGAAATTTTGAAGCAAATTCAACAGATCTATCAATAGGGATAATAGATCCCTTTTCAATATTGTGGCCAAGAAATCTAATTTTTGTTTGGAAGAGACAAATTTTCTTGGCAGAAACAGCAAGACCATTATGCTTAATAGTTTTAAGAAAAGTATTTAAATGCTTCCAATGCTGATCAATGGTCTGAGAATAGATAAGGACATCATCAATGTAGACAATTGAGAAATCCATATAAGGATTGAAAATATCATTCATGATGTTTTGGAATTCAGAAGGGGCATTTTTTAGTCCAAAGGGCATGACATTCCATTCAAAATGCCCAAAAGGAACTGTAAAAGCAGTTTTATAGCGGTCCTTTTCATTAACTTGAATTTGCCAAAATCCAGACTTCATGTCAAATTTGGAGAAAATAGCGGCTTGATTAAGCCTATTTAGTAAATCTTTCTTATTAGGGATGGGATACCTAATCCATCTTAAAGCTTTATTAAGCGGTTTGTAGTTGATAACTAACCGGGGAACACCACATTCCTTTTCAGCTTGTTTGTTGACATAAAAGGCCGGGCAGCTCCAAGGAGAGTAACTTTTTCGAATGAGCCTTTTATCTAATAAATCTTGTATCTCCTTCTTGCAATGATTAAGGAGTTCTTGACTCATTTGGATAGGGCGAGCTTTGGTGGGAATATCCCTTTCATTGAAATCGGGTTCAGAGGGAAGATTAATAATATGTTGCTTGCGATGCCAGAATTCATTAAGAACTTCAGCACAAATTTCGGACTCAATAGTCCTTTGAAAGTTATGGATTTTTTCTTTTTCTCGTTGTAAATACCTATTAATTTTTTGGAACTTTAGATCCTCATTAAGAAAGCAAATTTGATTTTGCCTAAAGATAAGTTCTTTCTTAAGAGAATGGATGATCTGTTCTTGAGGCAGATTGATAAATTTAAAGCATATGTCATGATCTAAAGCTTTCGAGTGAATGCCTTTATCATCAATAGTCATGAAATTAAGAAGGGAGAGAAAATGAGTGCCTAGAATAATGGATTGGCTTAAGCCACGAACAACAATAAATTGGGTTTTTAGGCAAATACCATCATTGCAAACCCAAGATTCAGAAATTTTATAATTAATTTTCATCCTGCCGTTGTTGGCGGTGGTAAGGGCTTGTCTGGTGGTTTCACAATACTTAGTAGGGACAAGGCCTTCCTTGATGCAATTCAGGTCAGCACCAGAATCAATAAGGGCTATTCCCTCAAAAGTGAAGTCTTTACTGATAACAATTTTGATACTGACATACCATTTTTGGAAGACAACTCTGTCAATGCTGAGAATTTCCTGTTCCTTAGAAGGACTAGGGATCTTGGTGTCATTAGCAATATCAGGATTGATTTTAAGCCTATTATTATTGTCATTAAGATAAATTTCTTCTTCTTCTTCTTCACTTTTGATTTCTTCAATATTATGAAGTTCTAAGAGGGAAATTCTGGTGGAGAGGGTCTTAACGTCTCTTTTGAGTGAAAGAATTTCTCCTTGAAGGTCTTGGATGGTAGGACCTTTTGGTTCTATAGTTTGGAGTCTGTCCATAACAGTAGAAAAATTAAACGTATTTCCTATAGTAGGGATTTGCCTAGAATCATTAGGAGTAGGAGGGCTTTGTTTTCCATGAAGATATTTAAAAATAACTTGTTTCTTCTTTTCAGGATCATCAATTTTGTCAAGAAGATCAAGAATAATGGATTCTTCAGAAGTAATGACATTAATACTTAAACCATTCATATCAAGGATTGCTTTATAGTAATCAGTTTTACTATTGCAATCATGACAGGTGTCTTCATGGTCAGAACTATGGTTAGAAGAGCTGCAGGAGCTATTGATGTCTCCATCAATGTTGTTTAGTTCCAAGGAATGATCATCTTCAGAATCTGAAGGATTTAAGAGGATTTCATTTAATTGTTTCCTCAGGTCTTCATCAATGATGAGCTCATTGATCTTTTGTTTGGTGTAACATTTGTTGGCATAATGGCCAGGCTTGCCGCATTTATGGCAAATAACTTTGGATTTAGAAAAAGATTTTCTTTTTGAAAATCTTTTAAAGGGTTTGGACGATTCTTCTTTTCTGTATTTTTTAGAAAATTTAGGTTTTCTAAAAGGTTTTCTAGGTTTGGAGACCTTTTCTTTTGTTCCGTAATTAGGAACAGAAAGGGTGTCATAACCAAATTGATAACAAAATTGTCCAAGCTCAGTTCGTCTAGATTTATGTTCTTTTTTGAGCTGATTTTTCAATTTGATATCATTATATAAAACTAGGCCTTCAGCGCATATTTCGCTAATTAACTCTCCAAAAGTATAGAGGGAGAAAGGTAAAGCACCATTATGCTTATTCCTAATTCTAGTCCTAACTCTTTCACTAAAAAGGTTTGGAAGACCAGCAATAAACCTTTCTTTCTAGAAATCTTGATGGGCATCACTTCTCTGATATAATTTGGACAGGAAGACATCCTTGTATCATCTGAAATGAGTGAGGGTAGGACACCTAAGATTAATAAGGAGTTCTCTGCCTCTTTCAAGAACAGTACTAGCATTGCCTATAAAATGCTTAGTGATGGCTGTGACCAAAGTAGTAACAGCATCAGAAAGAGGTTGTTCATTGATTAAAATGGGATTACCATTAGGTTCAATTTTAATAGAATTCAGAATATTATTTTGATCAGTGGGGGTAAGATAAAAATCCCACCAACCACGAAGTTGGCCAGTAAAACCAGCAATGAGATAACGGGTTATAACGGCTTCACTTTCTCCGAGATTACGATTACGGGCACTATTGGCCGCCATAAGCATATGTTGTAGAAGAGCGATGACCTGGTAGTCAGTCATTCCATCTAAATTACATTCATAGATGGAAGATCCATTAAAGGATGATGGATTAGAAAAATTCTTTTCTTCTAATTGCATATCTACAGGGGTAGGTCTGGTGTAGTAATTTCTAAGAGGAGGTCTTGAATTAGTAGCTCCAATAGCAGTAATAAATTGCTTTTCTAGTTTGTCAGGTTCAATCTCAGACTCACTCCCTATATCTCCTATCATATTGATATGTTTAGGAGATGATTGAGAAGTCTCAACTTTAGGATATTTCTCTTTAGGGGTTTTGATTTGTCATAGTTTAGACATTAATTCTTTGAGGAATTCACCACTCGGTTCTTCAGAATTTAATTTGAATCTGCTATCCAAGTCAATAGAAGGTTTGATTAAGGGTTGCTCAATATTTCTAACAACAGAGAGGCTGGAAGAAGCTAGATTAAAGCTAGGGGAAGTGCCGAAGATATTATCACTAATGCCT
>JAVXUO010000871.1:0-157500 GCA_033065855.1 Escallonia rubra | reverse complement strand
ACTGAAGAGGCCGCGATTGCAGCGGCGCCGAAGTTGCCGAGGTTGATGCGACTAGATGGCAAAGCTATCGATCAACCTTCTTTCTGGATGTGCCAATGACGATGAAAGTTGATTGTTGGGGAGGCAGAGATGGAGGTTGATTGTTTAGAAAGGCAGAGAAAGCCGTAGCTTAGAGAGGATATATATATATATATATATATATATATATATATATATATATATATATATATATGAAAGTGAAATGTGAACGGCTTGTCTGCTAATATATTTTTTCCGCTACATTATGTAGGGGACATACTCTTTTGCTGCACAATCAATCACGTGGGTGAGGGGTATTTTTGTCAAAAGTATCGTCCGCTACATTATATAGTGGACAAATTTTAAAAAATCACAAAAAATAGATCTGGACCGTCCACAACTCGCGCATGAACGATCAGATGGCGTTGATTACTTAATTAAGATACCTGCACGAGCAATAGATCAACTACTCTTAGTAGCGATTAGCCTTGCCCCATATTTTTCTTGATCCCTTTGCTATTTTAGATACATTCGGCCCGACTGGGCCCCTAATTGCTACTAAGTATAGCGATTAGTGCACAAAATATCCAATCTGAACTGTCCACAACCTCTAGTGGACGGCTAGATCACCGGTGGAGAAATAACTATTTTCTACCAGTAAATGTGGATCGACTCCCTATATATATTTCGTTGATAAAACACCTTTTGACCATTGGCCCTGTAAATTAAGTACATCAAAATATAACATAATTGCTTCTAGTGCACAAGGGCATTCGTTTAAGAAAAAAATCATTTTAATATCAAATCCTACTTGTGGCAAACTGCCTCGAAAATAACCCTATCGAGAATTTTAATCGGAGTCGCCATTTTATTTAATTAAATGAAAAATAAGAAAGACCTAGAGATGACTCTAAAAGATGTCCAAGAATGACGAGTAGTCTATCGAAACCAAGAGAAAGGTTCGGGGAATGAGTTACGCAATGGGAAGGTGTTAGGCACCCGCCCGCGCCCTTTTTGGTCTCTACGTTATTTTCATTAATTTTTGGCCTTAAACACATGTAGCATGCAAAATTGACCCTAAATTAATTTTTATGTTTTTGGCTTGAACTCGATATCGGGGGTTGAATTGCCTATGTATCTGATCGGACTAATCAGAATCAAAACCGCCGTAATTCGACTCTGGTCGAACAATGAGTAATCTACATTTTGAACTTAGACTTTAAACAAAGAAAGGTAAAAGACTTTTTTTGTTGTTTTTGAAATGAAATGTGATTACGGGAAGAAAAGACAATTTATATGATTTTTAACCTAGAAAAGCTAGTAACGATTACCTCGCGATATATCTTATCTTGAAGACTCGGGGACGTTTTTCGTATGATCCACGATGCAAAGAGCAAAAGAGACGTATTGAAGGTAGTTTGAATGGCTAGGATTCTCGAGAGAGATAATATGTCACCTCACAAAGAAATAACACACAAGCACTAAAGAGAATAAGCTCTCAGAGTTCAAAACCCAAGACCCCTCAAAATGAAGGCCAATGCCTTTTTTTTTATAATACTCAGGATCACAAATTCTGATAAGATTGATAATGTTAATCTACAAGGCTAGAGATAAGTCAGAAATAACGGATAAAATCGCAAATTGGCAAAAATCAACTAATCGGCTGGTTAGTAAAAAAACAGGCGTGTTCACCCAATAAATTAAAAATGATTTTTCTAAATTTCGGGGCATTATCTGACCTTATTTTCGGTAATTATCTCTGAATCGTAAATAAGATGTTCCAGATTCAGGATAATTCATTTCCTAACCAAAAAAAAAAATTGATTTGATCTCTACATCAAGGATAATTCGTGAATTATTTTTCCACTTTATCTAGACAAACTACGTCAATTAGAATAATATAGACCTTGGACTGGACTTGACACAATTGGACTGGAGCAATGCAGTCGGGTTGGACTGATGCAATTGAACTGGACTAATGGATTGAACATGCAACTGAACTTGAACAGTTAAATGAGACTAGATTAAAAATAATTAAGTCACATTACAAAGCCTAAACTCAATAATGTATTTTTATTAACAATAAAGCTCATTATTTATTTAATTAAAAATACCTAAAAAAAAAAGGTGTCTACACTACTTTCACTTTAAAAAGATAATGATCATCTGTTGTAGTGTACATCATCTGTGTAACAATTTTAGTTGTAGAAGATTGTCAATAAAAATGTTTTGTCACTGTTGTTAAGGATCATAGTAACAAATTTTCGTCACTAAAATACTTTAATGGGCATTTTTTTGTTACAGCAAATGTGATGTACAGTTGAATATTTTAATCCATTTTAAAAGTTATAATCACAAATTTAGTAAATAGACCGTAATGATTGACACTTGACAAATAAGAAAACTTCCAAAACTGTTTAATGTAGACTACTACCGGAGAGCCGCGTCAATAAAGTTTCATCCCATAAGAATCACATCAAAGAGAATACAAGCAAATTACAGTTGTACCCTTACAAGACTAACACAGCAGAGACACGGTCTACGTGTGCTACATCCTAAATCTGCTCTTGCCCTACCCGACTTTGTTATTCCTCCCCATCAGACCTTAAACCAAAACTATCATAATAACCTAGCTAGCCACAAAAAAAATACTCCACTTACTAAAACACACTCAAACCACACACAGTACATTTCATTTCACATAAGGGACTTCAACGATCTCTCCTTAATTGGCTTGCGCGCTCTCTTTACCTCGTTCTCGTTGTTGTCGTCATCATCCTCGTCTTCGTCGAAATCGACGTTCCCGTTCTGGGAAGGCGAAGACGGCGTCGTGGCTCGAACCACAGGCTCCAGGACTTTGGGCATCCTTTTACTTGCCTCGCTTCGTTCGGGACCTCTCTTCTTTCCCCACAGCGGCCCGAATCCGGAATAGTAGTAGAACTCGTGTGGATTTGATGCCGATGCCGATGATATCTTCTTGGGTCGGGGGCGGCGCTTGTATTCGACGGCCTTGTCGGGTTTCTTCTCACTGGACTGAGCCACATTCGAGTAGTTCTTCAGCAGCTCTAAATGGTGCTCGCACAGTGTATGCCCTTCTTTCGCCTCCCTGAGGCAGTGCCAAGCCTTACCGTCGCTCTTGCAGCACAGCACGGGCCCTTCTGCTTTCGCTACGCCGTCGTAGTCGTCCGTGGCATACTCGGGAAACTGTTGCCTCTTCTTGTACTTCTTCTTCAACATCTTCCTCTCTTCTTCTTCCAAAGATAGCTTCAAGGACGCCACGCTGCAGAAGGGAAGGATACATCGAGGATAGGATACGAAATCCATCAATGAAAAGCCGCTCATTGCAAGATTTAGAAGAATCAAAGCTCGATTTCCACCATTGGAAATGAATTCCAAATCGGTGTCCACGACAAAAACCCTAATTATCGTGTTGGACAATAACATGACCCAGGAGTTTCAAAAGATTATGCGAATCGGTAAGAGAGTTGAAATGTTACCTCTCAGCTCCTATAGAGTCTCCTAAGCTCCCGTTTCCCGTAAAGCTATCGTCTCCATCAAGCTGCAACAACAAACCCAAAAACCAATCTATACGAGCTGTATACTCAACAATAGAGGCAAACAACAACGACCCGCTACAATAATCGACCATTCAAGTCTGGACACACGACTAAAATGGTGGGATTCAGGGTTTATCACAAACCCTAAAGAGGGGTTCGGAGAAAAAACCCTAAACCAGACCATTCCAACAAAAAAGAATACCGTAAAAGTGACGATACCTCGGAAATGGGTTCACGCAGATCCGGTAATTTCCGTACAGAGGACAGAAACCCGCCGGAGAAAAAGAAGAGATTGAAGTACTGACCTGATATGGAGAAGGTTCATCTGGAGAGAAGATAATCACATCCCATGGCGACTGGTTGAGCTGGCACACATGGGTCTGAAGGATGTTGTCTGTAGAGCTTGAGAATAGCAGTGGAGAAATTTTTGCGTGCTTTCTGATCCTCATGGGAGAGGAGATGGAGGAGAAAGGGGGAGAAAGAGGGGGGTATCGGGGTTTTTTTTTGGGGGGGTGGGGGACGAGAAGATGTGGGTTAGATCCAAAAGGGTTTTCTCTCTCTCTCTCGAAAGTGTGTGTCTCTCTCTAGATATATATATATTGTAGTATTAGTTTCTCTCTCCTCCTTCTCTATGTCTTCGCAGATCACACAGAACTCGATATGGGGGTTCCCTTTATTAACTCTCTGTTGGTCTCTCGGCCCCTTATGTATTTAAGTTAGCTGAATGACTAAAATGTCCTTTTGATGACTTGTAGGTCTGGAGCAAAATAGCCGGGGAAGAGGGTAATTTGGTCAAGACGGAGAGGTAATACATGCAGCATAAGCTCATTTTAGCCAACACATTTGGCCCACTCCTAAAATGGAATTTGATTGGGGAAAGAAAGCTTTTAGGGTGTACAAGAGTTATCTGTATTGCCACATTAGCATCCAATTAAGGAATAAATCGACCCCGTTAGTTAGAGGTGCAACTTGGGCGGGCTGGACGGGCCCAAGGGTTAGACCGTGACCAACCCGATATCTAAAAGTCGTGTCCATGTCCAACCCAGCCCATCTACGGGCCAAATAATATGTGTCCACGCCAAGCCCATCAAAATTTTGGTAGACACGGGCTGGACGCGGGTTGTCCATGGTAACAAATTACTTTTTTTTTAAAAATAATTTCGAAACATATCATTGACCATCCAACTCTACAATTCATTCGTGATAATGAAAAAAATTACATTAAAGTCTCAAAATAAACTTAAATATAAGCGTAGAAATAAATATTTGGGACAAAATGAGAGAGGAAAAAATACAAGAGTCTCTAATTCTTTAATAAGAAATAAAGTAGAAAAAGTAAAGGACAAAATAAGAGAGAAAAAAATACAAGAGTCTCTAAATCTATAATAAGAAATAAATTAGAAAAAGTAAAGTCTTCAAAGATCTATAAACATGAACGAAAAGTGAGAACCGTCGCTCAATCTGGTTCAGAAAAATAAGATAAGAATATGAGCATACCTTTGGCTTTGAGGCTTTGACTTTGTCGAAGTGGGGGTTGAAAGTTCAGAAAATAAAAAAAAGAAAGAATTAATTACGCCATTGACCATTGAACTTATAGGCAAATTTCATTTTGACCACTGGACATCAAATTGTGTCAAAGTGACCACTGATCTTTTAATTTTGTCCAAATAAGGTTATTCCGTTGAATTGAGCCTACCGGCGTCCCGTTAATTCCCTTTAGTGAGGGGTAAACACGTCAATTTACATGGACATCAATTTACTTCTTTTTTCTTCTTCTTTTTCTTTATTCTTCTTTTTCTTCTCCAATTTTTCTTCCTCCATTGCTCACTTACCCACCACCACGTTCTTCCTCCATTGCTCACTTATGCCATTGACCAGTGAGCTCCCTTTCCAAGTGTGAAATCTCGCTTGCAAAGAGGGGTGAGAGAGATGTCGTCGGAGATCGAAAGGTTGAGCAGATCGATGGAGATTCCTCCTTTACGTCAATCTTGCCCAGAAGCTCCTCCAACTGCTTCTTCGTGATCTTTATCTTCACCTCCATCGACGTGAACGGAGGATCGCTTGATCCTCTGGAATCTCCCAGGAGTCCCTTTTCTTGGATCTTCATGGGTTTGTCATTGTACAGGTTTTCGCCGTCGCTTGGGTCGCCGGAAAAGCGTGTCTCCGAGATAAGAGAGCCCCAGTTTGAGAAATTTTTGGCCACAAAGTGGACTGCAGCCAAGAGGTTTGCCCTTGAAGGTTGTGAGACCTTGATTCCTGGCATGAAAGCGATGTTTGATCGGTCGGCAGATCTTAGGGTTGAGACCATTGTCATTGGAATGTCTCACAGAGGAAGATTGAATGTTTTGGGTAATGTTGTTAGGAGGCCACTACGCCGGATCTTTAATGAGTTCAACGGTGGCACAAAGCCTGTGGATGAAGTTGGGCTATACACAGGAACAAGCGACGATGAAGGAGGCGCTATGTACGGATCAAGCCGATCTATTAAACCTCCGGTATACTCTGTAACGCCGGCCTCCAGGACCTTTGATGTGCCTCGTACCCATCACCAGCGCTCATCAGCTGGGCTAGCACCTGCTGCACCGGCAGCCCCTTTACGTCAATCTTGCCCAGAAGCTCCTCCAACTGCTTCTTCGTGATCTTTATCTTCGCATCCGTCGTCGTGAACGGAGGATGGCTTGATCCTCTGGAATCTCCCAGGAGTCCCTTTTCTTGGATCTTCATGGGTTTATCATTGTACAGGTTTTCGCCGCCGCTTGGGTCGCCGAAAAAGCGTGTCTCCGAGGTAAGAGAGCCCCGGTCTTCACCTCCGAGACCATCGGAATTTGCACAGAGAGAGAGAGAGAAATTTATTGAGGGACGGATTTGCCCCTAAATTAAACGACTTAACGGACTTAGATTTGACGGAATCTAACAGAGTGACTTAATTGAGCGCAATTGAAGAGTTCAGTGGTCACTTTGACACAAATTGATGTCCAGTGGTCAAAATGAAATTTGCCTAATAGTTCAATGGTCAATGGCATAATTAACTCAAAAAGAAATTATATTCTATTAGGTTAAGAATTTGACGGTCGAGATTGCATAAACTTATGTGATCCACGGTTTTAAATGACTAAAGGAAACAAAATAAATATATTGTAACATATATATATATATATATATATATATATATAATATAAAGTAAATATATTGTAATTTATATTATATAATAGTTAGACGGGCTGGTTTTCCCACGGGCTGGACGGGCTTGTAGAAACCTTTGCCCATGTCCAGTCCATATTTTTTGCGGGCCCAAAATTTTGAGCCCACGTCCACCATGATCACTGCAAAAGTAAGTCCATGTCCATATTTTTGCGGACTGACACGGGTTGTCCGGCCCAAGTTGCACCCCTACTGTTAGCTTAGGACCACGGTATTCTAAAGTTACTCGAAGCCGTAGATATTCCACGGTTTTAAATTATTAGTGTTGACCAATTTATATACTACTGTAAATCAACGAGGGGTCAATGTGATAGACTTAAAAAACTAAAGAAAGTAGAAAATAATTTTATAAAATAACTATCAGTTCTTGACGGGTTAGAATCATTAGTTCAAAGCACACGGCTATGGTCTTAAATAAGTCGTGTTTGTATTTAATTTTATTTTCTTAAAGATGTGAATTGACATTTTTGACCACCCGCATTGCTTTATGCCGTTAAATCATTATTTAATGGACACATTCTAGCAGGAATAAGCACAAAGATAACCACTAGAGTGAAGATAATTGGCCATGTTGAAGCTCTTTTAAGGACCATTTCAAAGTTACCTTGAAAATTACCCTAAGATAATGAGACCCAATTCTCTACTTACCCTTTTATTAACACTTGAAAAGTCAATGGGTCTTGGTATTTGTTTTCAGTTTAATGGATTAAACAGGCTCTGCCCATAACATAGCATCCATGTGGAACTGGGCTGATTCAGGCCCATACGCCCGAATTTCACTCGAAATATAATAGTTTTGATCATAGTAACAATGTTCGCGATAAATTGGCGATATTCGCGAATTTATCGCGACAAATTGATAGACAGTTCTAAACGCGAATTTATCGCGAATGTTTGAAAGATTCGCGAGCTAATCACGACTATCGCGAGATTAACGAATTTATCGCGATATTTCCAAATATATCGCGATTAAAAGTTGCGATCACTTTTGTCTTAAAAAAGGAAGGTAGCACGCATTCCCTTGGTTTCGAACCCGGGTAATGTAGCCGAATTATAGCACATGTCCGTGCCAACAGGCCATTCAAGAACTCTTTCTTAAGTTCAGCAAAAGTAAATAAATATAAACCACACATAATTATGTAACACTACCATGCATTCTCTCTCATTCTTTTTACCCATCACTTAAAAGAGTAGAAGAGTTCTTACATTTTTGTCATTTTCATTACATAGTTTACAAATTTCATACACTTAAAACTATTGTAACCTGAACGATTAATTACCGAATTATTCCCGATTTACTATACGAATTTTGCTATTCCACCGAATTATTTCCGATTTGATGACGAAATTCTCCGAATAATTCCCGAATTCCGTATTATTATTCATGCCGAATAATTTCCGAATGCCGAATTTGTCACTATGGTTTTGATAACACAGCTCATGACATGACCCGAACCAGGCTGATTACAGATCCAGAAATCTCTCGACCCTGTGAACAAGGGCATTTGGATGTCGTTTTTAGTTTTGTTAATCTATCTATATATACCAGTACTAGTATTATTAAGTGAGAACATCGTTATGGTGGCGAAATTTTTTGTATTGTATTGTTTAAAATTTTAAATTCTGTAATAAGGGTATAACAGTTTAATAACGTTGATAAATTCACAAAGAAAAAGATAAAAAGATTTACTATAGTTACAAACTACTCATTGTCCCCTCCCATTCGCAACCATACACCACTCGGCACTCTCCCTTCGTCATCGTTCATCCCGTTTTTCTTTTCTTGATACTATTCATTTTCTTTTAAAAAAGTAACAGATTGTTTCTGCTTTATAATCAGACGTGAAACTATCATGCAAACAGAAATGAGTTCCGAACATACTTATTTGTCATAAATGTGCCTTAAAAATTCATTTAATTTACGTTTGTCATGTAGGCTTTGTGTTTTATATGCTACAAACTATGCACGACAATATATTTTGAGAAACAGAAGTTCTTCCAATGCTTTAAACTTTATTAATTAAGCTCAACTCTCGTGTGTCTTAGTCCCATTCCCAACCATGCATGTATGAATTTGATCTCTAAATGTGAGTATTAGGTATGCGAATTCCTTTTTGTGATTAAAATTTGGTTTGACCTTTTTCATGTGTATGAATCATGCTGAGATTTTCATTAAACATGCAAGTGATGCAACAGATTCGAACCATAGAAAAGACGGGATTACACTTGGTTGCACAAACACATATAATATGAACCTTTACATGTGTAATAGTTTGCGGATTACAAAAAATACTAAAAAAGAAAAACAAATCCGTGTTTAACGCGTTGAAAAATGATAAAAAAGGTAATACTGGATTACTCAATGCCTAAAAGATTATTGTAACTTGTAATCACTAACCGCGTTCTTGAATGAGTCATTAGTGACATTCACTATTATAAGGGCCTAACTAGGAATCTCTAACCAAATAACCATGTTTGCGTTATGTCTCGTAAAATTGTATCTATAACTTAAACCAAGGCTAAAATGTTAAATATAAATCCGCATTAAAAGCGCTAAAAAATGATTGAACTACTCTTAACAAGATGTTACCTGGCATCTTGTTTGTCAAAATTAGTGCAACTTACTTTATAGGTAGTTAGTTGTATTTACTTGTTTTCCTAATCTTTTACTTAGTTGGATTATTTCATGTTCAGTTACCAATTTTATAGCTAAATGTGAGGCTTGTTCACATAGTGGGCTTTGGTTGTTTGTTAGTGGTAAACATGGAGTAAGTAGTGGGTTGCTTGTTATTGGTAAACATGGAGTGAGTAGTGGGTTGCTTGTTAGTGGTAAACATGGAGTGAGTAGTGGAGATATATGTGGAGAGTGGCTTAGTGGAACCTAGTCTTTAAATAGAGGTTCAATAAGCTTATTGAATAATCAATCCATTTTGCAAGTTTCTCTCAAATACAAGTAGTATTTTATTCCAGCTTTCTTCATTTTGTTACTTCCTGGAGTCTTTGTATTTTTCCTCTTTTGTTTTATGGTATCAAGAGCCAGCTAAAGGTTCTTTTGTTGTTCAAATCTTCTTGTCTATCAAATTTATTTGTTGGAGAAGTTTGAACGTGTGAGAGGGAGCTTTCGTTGACTGCTGCAATGGAGGTCTCAAATGGAGGAAATGTTTACAACGGGATGGAGAAACTTGTAGGCAAAAACTACAAGTATTGGAGGATGTGTATGGAGGCATACCTTCAAGGTCAGGACTTATGGGAATTGATTGCCGGTACTGATGCAATCCCTTCCGATGTTCCTGAGAATGCCGAGTCACGACGGAAGTGGAAGATCAAGTGTGGGAAGGCTCTCTTTGCTTTGAGGACATCTATTAGCAAAGAGTTCATTGATCATGTTCGTGACGTTTGTTCTCCGAAGGAAGTTTGGGAAACGCTCGAAAGGCTGTTTACCAAGAAGAATACAGCAAGGCTACAACTGTTGGAGAACGAGTTAGCAATGTTAAAGCAAGGAGGTATGTCAATTTCAGAATATTTTTTACGAGTTAAAAGTATTTGTGCTGAGATTTCAGAGATAGATACGGATGAGAAGATTAGCGAAGCTCGTCTACGTCGCTATCTTGTTCGCGGTTTGAAGAAGGAATATGGGCCTTTTGTCACCTCTATACAAGGGTGGTCGACACAGCCTTCTGTCGAAGAATTAGAGAATTTGCTCTCTAATCAAGAAGCCTTGGCGAAACAGATGGCGAAGAGCTTTGAAACCGATGACGTTCTCTTTTCGAAGGGAAAGTCGGACAAGAAGAATCCGTTCGGGAGTAAGAACAAAGAAGAAGATTCAAGTGCAGAAAAAGGTGGCAATTCACACACTAAGAAGCCTATCACATGCTTCAGATGCGGGAAGACTGGGCATATAAAGAAAAATTGCCGGGTGAAGCTTTCGAAGGCCAACGTCGCATACACAAGCGAAGGAGATGATCAACTCAAATGGGATCATTGCTTTACTGTTGAGGCTATTGAACAAAAGTCAACCCAAGCTTTTGTCAATTATGCTGACAACAAGAAAGAAGAGTGGATCATTGATTCAGGTTGTTCTCACCATGTAACCGGGAATGATACTTTGTTCTCGGAAGTGCATGAACACCATGGAGATCGAGTTATTGTCACTGCTGATAACTCTACTCATCCTGTAGCAAAAGAAGGCGATGTGACGATCGATGTGGCCAACGATACAAGCAGTGTCAAGTTGCATGATGTTTATCATGTTCCAGGTTTGACGAAAAATCTAGTTTCAGTTCCTCAAATTACTGATTCTGGAAAATATGTCTTATTTGGGCCAAAGGATGTGAAGGTGCTTGATAATGTGAAAGAAATATCTGCTAATGTTATTTTTTCTGGTGAGAAGAAAGGTTCTTTGTTCGTTATGTCAGCAGGTGAAGCTTATGTGAAGAAGACAAGCCAAACCGATAATGCTGCTATTTGGCATGCTCGGTTGGGTCATGTAGGCTACCAATTGCTGCAACAGATTTCTTCTAAAAAGTTGGTAGATGGTATGCCAACTTTGAAGAATGTCCGAGAAGATGTGATTTGCCAAGGTTGCCAATATGGCAAATCTCATCGTCTTCCTTTCAAAAGGTCATCAAATCAAAGATCCACGTTGTTTGAATTGGTTCATACAGACTTGATGGGACCAACGAGAACACCAAGCTATAGCGGACATCGCTATGTTATGGTGTTGGTGGATGATCACTCGAGGTTCACTTGGGTGAAATTTTTGAAGGAAAAGAGTGAAGCACTATCCAAGTTTATGGAGTTCAAGGATGCCATCGGAAAAGAGTTTGGGAAGAAGATAAAATGCCTCCGGAGTGACAATGGTGGGGAATACATGTCAGATGACTTCTTCAAATATTGTGATGACAACAGTATTCTTCGTCAAATGACATGTCCAGACACGCCTCAGCAAAATGGAGTTGCTGAAAGGAAGCTTGGGTATCTTTCTTCCATTTGTCTTTCATGGCTGCATGACAAGAATCTTCCTCGGAAGCTCTGGGCAGAAGCTATTCAATGTGCATGTCATGTGACAAACAGGTTGCCTCCTTGGCCAGGTACACAAAAATCTCCCTTTGAGATTTTGTATAGTGAAAAGCCAAATGTGAATTATTTTCGGGTATTTGGTTCTATTTGCTACGTTCATGTTCCTAAATCTAATAGAACCAAACTTGACCCGAAAGCAAAGAAGTGCGTATTTGTTGGCTATGACTCTCATAGGAAATGTTGGAGGTGCATGGATCCAGATACAAAGAAGTTTACTACTTCTAGAGATGTGGTGTTTGATGAGGTGTCCTCGCCATTTTCTGCTCCAAAGTTCATTGCTCTTGGTGATGATCAAGATAATTTGGAGCTTCTATTTCCTGAAGCAAATGTGCAAGCACCTAGTAATGTAGAGGCAGAAAATGAGTCCCCAACTCAGAACATTGCTAGAAGAGAAGATGAGCAACAAGCCGTGAGAAGGTCAATAAGGGAAACAAAGAAGCCAGACTACCTCAAAGATTATGGATCTTTCTTTCTAATCTCGTGTTAATATTTTTGACTCAAATTGGAAATATTTTTGGCGTCCTTCCTCTTTGTTCTACTTATTTTTTGGACTCTTAACATAAAAGGCAAAAAAAATAAAAAAAATTATATATATATATATATATATATATATTTTTTTTTTTGAAATTATGAATTCAAGAAAGTAAATTGATGAAAATGTGAAAAGATGTCCAAACGGCATCTTATCACCTACCAAACCCAAAGCCGACAAATTTGCCAATTCACACAGCAACGGCGGTTTAGAGAAACATTTGAAGAAGGGGCGAATACGAGAATTTCTGCCAGATTACAGGGGCAGCACAGTAATTTCTCCCGACCACAAGTGAAAGTCGTGAAATGAGTTGCGTGCTCGAGATGAGCCCCCCGTGTGCGTATATAAACACACAGACACACACACAGACACACTAGCAGTCCGTATAACCAAAGAAGGTGGTTCGTCTCTCTGTTCCTCCCTCATTCAAATAAAATTAAAACCTTTAAATTAAACCCAAACAAAAGCACTTATAACTAAACATGGTTGCTGCATAGCATAGACGACGACGACGGAGGAGGAACCAAAACCCTAGCTTTTTTGGAAGACCAAATGGAAGGACCTCACACCGCGACGGTATGAAGAAGAAGGAGCCTTCGAAGAATTCGCCGATGGCGAAAGCGACCGAAACTTGTGACGACAAGAGAACTTGGTCCACCTGGGACGAGATGTTGCTCGCATGCGCCGTGCAGCGGTACGGGCTCAAGGATTGGGATTTCGTCGCCACCGAGCTCCAGAAGCGAAGCTCCGTCCCCGTCGCGTACACCGCTCAAATCTGTCGCGACAAATTTTGCGACCTTAAACACCGCCTCGCGCACGACGGAGACGGCGGCGGCGGCGACGACGACGTGGCTGACATCGGTTCGCTGATTGAGGAGTTGCGAAAACTCCGCGTCGCTGAGCTGGAGCAAGATATCCACCGGCGCGATCTTAAGATCGAGTAAATTTCCAATAATTAAACCATTTTTTTTTGTCTATCGACTTTTTTTTTTGAATTTTACCTTTTTTTGGGACGTAGAGAAATGACGTGTAATTTGTATTTGGATCTGAGAGTTTTTGATCTGTGGTGTTATGTACAGTTCTTTGCAGTTGAGAGCGAAGAGATTGAAGGAAGAGGAAGAGCGTGAACAGAAAAATGGAAGTGGCGAGAAGAAACCAGATCTGGTGAAGGATTCGGAGGGGGAAAGATCAGAAAGCGAGAAAGTGAACAGTGGCGGGCCGCCGGCCGGAGGTCGGCCGGGAGATTTCGCCGGAAAGTCGGTCTCCGGCGTGAGACAGAGCCGGTCGTTCAACGAGTCGAACTCGACGGAGAACCGAGAAGCGAAGGTGAAAGTAAAGGTAAACGAACCGGTAAAATCCGGTTCGGTCAAGCCGGATCCGGATGTAAAGCCGGTTCGTGAGGACTCGTGCAACGACAGCTCGGATACGGTGGCCAAGCAGCATGCGGCGTCGAGGCCGAGTGAGGAGGAGGATGGGAAGAAAGTGGAGGGAGACTCGGCCGAGCTGCTTGACTCGGGGGCGGAGATGAGCAGCGACGTGCAGAGCTCGGTGAGCTTGACGAACAAGGTACGCCGGAAGCGTGAGGTTCCCGGCGTCGGCGGCGGCGGAGATGAGCCGGTTTTGTCTCCCGCCACCATTAAACGGGAACCGGTGAAATCAGAGCCGTTGGTTTCGTTTTTGGATGTTATCAGGTCGCACAAGCACGGCTCGATGTTCGAACGCCGGCTCGAGAGCCAGGTACGTTCCTGTGCTACTCTGTTTCAAATTCTTACGTGCATCACACCATCATCATCAAATATCTACCGTTGGATTGATATCATTATTTTAAGTCGGGACCACCGTTTCAATATTTCTTCACCCCCACTCCCCAATCGAAATTTAACGAGTTTGCATGCAGCAGTTTTTAGTAAACAAATGACGTACAATGTACCTAATTTTTATTTCCTTTCTTTTGTGCTTTTACCTTTGGCGGTCAAAAAAACTTATCCAAGGTTATCAACATAGTAAGTAGTGATTTATCCTTTTTGGTTGAATTATTTACTTAACATGTGAACAAAAATTTCTTGAAGAATATGTTTATGAATATAGCTAAGATCTTGTACGCACGCGTTGCAGTACGTGTTAAAATGCTATTAGAGGTAACAGAAACTCATACTTATTTACGAGGTTTTAACCTTGTTACATGTGCTTAAAGATTCTTGTTTCATGCCGTTACAATTGCGGCGTGTCAAACAGTTCTTTCAAAACAACGTTGTTGGTGGTTACAGATAAGAACAAGATTTATGCGTGTCAATTGTCAACTAAAACAAATATATTATGTTTATTATTTTATTACATGTTATACGTAAATTCACTTATCCTTTTTGCCTCTGGTTTTTAATAATAAAAAGATAAAGCTCCATGAGATTTTAGTAAGGATAATTGAGACGTAATGCAAGAGTGCAAGGTTTTCCTAAAGGAAATAATTTGGCTGATACTCCGGTTGGAAGAATCTTCCTCCTACCCCCTGTATAACGACAATCACTTGTCTCTAAATATTTTTAGTGGCTTTTATTTAGTGACGTTAAAAAAATGCTGCTAATAATTGTCACTAAAAGTGTTAGAAGAAAAGTCACTAGAAATATTTAGCAACGATTAATTGTCACTATACACGAGATTGGAGGAAGATTTCTACTACTCGGATAAGAGCTAAAGTTTGTTCTTTCCTAAAAGGTTTATTTAGGTAGATTCTCATATTAGTGTGTCTAATGTTGTAGCTCTGTTTTTAATTTGTTTAAAGATACCACCTAAAGCGGTTAGACAACTTCGTTATTGACCACAATGTTAGAATAATATTTCTAGGTGCCGATTGTCCAGTAAATCGATTATCATTAATTTTGTTTCATCGTATGCGACATTCAATGGAACTTCATTTTTGCTTTTCGTCTCTAGGTTTTGAGTAGTGATACACAAGAAAGGTCCATATAACATTTTACTAAAGGTTGCAAGTGATACTCCTAGTATAATTGTGTGAGACGTAATGCACTTGTGCATGGCTGTAACTTTGTTTTTATTTGAATAAAGATTCTTTGGGAAGAACGTTACACCCGTGGTGTGTGCGGGTCTCGCTTAAAACAATGTCTTATTGATCAAATTACAATGAATTCTTGCATGCCGACTCTTTTTAATCATGGTAAAATTTTTGGTCGTAAAAAGATAGTTACAATCATTTAGACAATAATAATTAATAGTTGCTAAATATTTTTAATAGTTTTTTTTATAATACTTTCAACGATAATTCTTAACCACACTTTTTTAGTTATCTTAAATTAAAGTCACTAAAAGTATTTAGCGATCATTATTGTTGTTATATAGAGAGTTGTAGCTATTCATAAAATTCGGATAGCAGTCAAATTTTTTTCATTACAAAATTTTAATTGTTTTATCATACGTTACACATAAATGCGTTTCTCTTTCGGTATGCGTCTTTAATAGTAGATGCAAATAGATCCATGAGTTGTAATACATGATTTCAAGTTGTGCTTGAAAGATTTACTTTAAGTAGACTCTCACATTTAGTTTGATAATAATCTAATTTAGTTCTTTTGAAAGCTCATTTTGGGAGCAGTTGCAACAGTAGCTTGTACAAACAACATAGTTATTGGTGATGGAATGCAATTATATGTAAAGTAGACCTATTACCCTTTCTGTCCCTAATAAATTGCTCGTGTTTGACTTGCACGCTTATTTAGGATATGAGTCATATTTAACGAGTTTCTTATTTTACCCTAAGAAAGAGGAAGAAAAGAGGAGGGAAGAAAGAGAGCCGAGAGAGAGAAATCGGTTGATGGAAAATTAAATGTAGAGAAAGAAATATAATGAAAAAGTGTAAAAAGGGTAAATATAAAAAAACATATATAAAATCTTTCTTAATTTAGAAAGTGATTACATTTTTTTGGGATAGATAAAAAAAAAATGTGATCAAATTTTTTTTTCGACGGAGGAAGTATATGATTTTTATCTTTTCATGAAATAGTGATGTAATTTGGTTTCCTTTGACACTCAGTAACATATTAGTAAACTTATGTGAGGCCCCTAAAGCATGAGTTCATGATTGTAACTTCGTTTTTAGAAAGATTATCACTGAATCCCTTGAGATTAGCATGTAGTATCGCTCGTGTCTATCAACCATTGGAAAACATTAATATGTTTCTTGACTGGATGAAATACAGACGACGTGCTTACAAGTAGACAACTCTAAGGCCCCCTCCCCCTCTCTCCCTCTCTATATTCTTGTATTTTCTCTCACATGCAACTCTTCATCTTCATCTTCTTCCTTTACATCGTTCTAAGAGGCACACTCTCCTCCCCCACCCCCTCCAACTCCACCTCCACCTCCACCTCCCCCTCCCATCCCCCTCTCATAGTCTTCACCTTCCATGTGCCACGACCACCACCAACCTGCAACAATCATCATTAACCCTCCGCAGCCACCACACCAAGCCCATCGCTAGACCTGCCACTGCCTGACCGAACCCACAACACCACCTTCACAATTAGGCAGGAACGATGTTGGTTGTGAGGGTTCACTCTTTCTCCTCTTTCAATTCTGTCGCCTCTGCAGCCACCAACACCCTTTTCACCATTCAACACTTAAACCACCATACCTATAACAATCAGGGGCGGAGCCCAAGCATGACCGGGCCCCACCCCTAAAGTTTGAGAATTTTTTTTAGATGTTTTAAATAATAGGTAGTTATGTTTACAATATTTGCTAAAATGCTACCATTTTAATTATTCAATGTATTAGCTTTCATTTTGTAATGTTTTTTTACTTTTTGTGCCACCAGTCGTCGTAGTCTTTATCTTTTTCGTTCCTTTGTCCATTTTCATTCTTCTAAACTCTAAACCTCTAGATTTTAAAGTAAACACTAATATATCAAGGTTAGTTCATTTTTTAATTTAAATTCTTATAATATGTTAACTTATACGTGACTATTGTCATCATACAATTGATTTCGCACTAATAATACATATATACAATAAGAGTAAAGTTTCTAGTTTATTGTTGACTAACTTTACAAGTTAAATAAATCACTATAAATAGTTAAATTATATGATTATTAGTCAAATTAAACAATCTATTTTGTATTTAACTTATTCGATCAATCGTGATGCGAATTTTTTATGTTAGCCGTTAATTTTTTTTTATAACATTTTGGTCCCCCGGTTGGACTTCCTGGATCCGGCCATGATAACAATCACCACCACCACTACAATACTGATTATTTTTTGCCAATCCTGACCAAACCAATTGGATTTCTGACTTCCAAGTCCTAAAGTAATAGAAATTATAAGTCGGTGGGTTTGGAAATTGGGGAAGAAAAAAATCAGCTTATGAGTACTTAGAAAAATAATTGGGATGCATTCACTGGGCAATCCGAAACATGTGGCCTATGCTGCAACTAGATGTTATTTCTGGACCCCTTGAGCCATCTCTTGTTATTTTGCTGCGGCCGTTAGATTCATTTAAATTGAAAGAGTCACTCATTATTTCGCCACGTGCCTTTTTCTTGTCTCTCACTTTTTCCTTCTTTTTATTAGTAAAAATCAGAGAAAAGAAAAAGTTGTTAAAAAGGGTAAGTTACCTATTTTAGATGGTAATTATTAGTTCCTGTTATTTTTTAACTTTTGATTGTTAAGTGACATCATTTATATGTGCCACTTGTCATTATCTGAATGCTTGTGTAATATTAAAAGTTGTGTTATATCGAATTAACTATTTTCTTTAAGTAGCGAGTTATCGTGACACATGTGATGTGTGTATGAAAATAAAATTAGTAATATGATATTTTTATAATATTAAACTTGGCCTTTAGAATTTAACTATATCTTTTTAATAAATTTAAATGGCTCCACGTGAAAAAATAAAGTTGCTAAATTAAAATTTGTTCAAGCATGATATATAAGTGTTTTAAAATTTTAAAATCAAACATGTCCTTAAAGTAGTTATTAACTATTTAAAATTCTATTTTGTGTTTTAAAACTTTTGTTTTTTGTCACTTTTTAAAAATTTTCTTAGAATGACACATATCATCATTTTACATAGGTAATTGTGCAATACTAAAACAGATGTTACACCAAAATGAGTTTTTTTCTTGTCATTATTCTAGATAGGTAGTTAGTTATATCAAATATGTGTTACACCAAAATATGTTTTTCCTTTATATACAGTATAGATAGATATAGATATAAATATAGAATACCGAAGACATTCGAGGCATGAAAGTTCGGAATGCAAAGTCCTCTTTGGGCCATCTTAGACGTACCCTAAATTTGCAGGCTGTGATTGACAAAAGAAAAAGAAAATTACTTGTTTAAATCAAAATTTTTGCCCATTCACAAAAAAGGAAATTTGCTTTTTTATTTTTGCTAATCTTGCTTTTCTTCGAAGTCTTTTAAGCTGTCATCACGCAAGAAGAGTTGCCAATCTTGTAGTACGTCAATTTATTTTAGGACTAATTACACCTATGTTCCGGAGGTTTGGGGATAATTACACGCGAGGACAATAGTTTGCAATAATTACACTTATATCCGTTGACCAAACGGAATACAAAAATACTTAACGGTTTTGACAAAAAGACCTATTTGCCCCTGACTTTGGAATCTAATTTACAAATGCTATTCATTAAAATTTCTGTAAATGCCATTCATTAAAATTTATGAGTTCTTTTATCTTCTCTCTCTCTCTCTCTCTCTCTATTCTCGACACAAGCATGATCTGATACCAAATTAGGGCTCGCCGTTTCTTTTCTGCGGCGCCATGCTTTACGTCTAAGGCGAGTTCCGGCATCCTGTTGGTTGATCAGCATCACTTTAGTAAATTCAGTGCGGGCTTACTGCTGAGAAAGATGAAGACGACCGCGAAACTGAAATCCAATCAAGATTGAGACTGCTGAAGACGACCGTGAAACCACCCCCGTCGGTTCCCCCATCGGCCTTCTGGCTGAGTCGGAAGCCGAAATCGCCGAAGCCAAGGCCAAAGCCGCCAGCTCAGGCCCCTAAGCTCCGTCTCTGCCGCCTCCTCCACCTGCTGAGGCACCCCACCACCACCACCAACACCGGTAGCAGCAGCATCTGCTCATTCAGGCGGGCCCAAGAAGATTGTGACGACGCCGTTTGCTAAGAAGCTGGAGAAGCAGCACAAGGTGGATATAAATTCACTGGTGGGTATGGGGCCGTTTGGAAGGATTACGCCGGCGGATGTCGAGGCGGCGGCCAGAATTAAGCCAGAGAATTCGAGAGCTTATCCGTGCCGAGTTGATTGGATTCCAGTTTCAGATCGAAGACGACCGCGAAGGGGGCTGCCGGCGCGAGGGGGAGCATTTAAGATTGAGACTTTAGAAAAATTAAAACTTTAATTTGCAGATTTAGAAAATTAGGGTTTGGAAACCCTAATTTGCAAATTGAGAATATTTTGAAGCCCTAATTTGTGGATTAAGATAGCTTAGGGTTTTGAAACCCTAATTTGCAAATTGAGAACATTTTGAAACCCTGTTTTGCAGATTGAGATAAATTAGGGTTATGAAATAGATTGACAAAATTGATGAAAAAGACAGGGAACAAACCAAAACCTAATCTTGAAATTAATGTTTAAATTTTTTTTCAGTATATACAATATAAGGGTAGTATTGTCATTTTAAAAATACGTATTGATGACATCATTAAAAAAGTACACTTTTTGGACGAAATTCTGACGGATGGATACGGTTGATACATTTTAAACACGTTTGGTCACAGAATGTTACATTTTGAAACTTTGTGTCCTTAACTGTAATTATTCCTCTAATCTCAGGGACATATGTGTAATTAGCCATTTACTTTATGGTTAAAGCTGTAATTTACATGATTCGTTAATATGAAAATTGATATTGGTGATTGTGGACTTTTCGCTCAAAATATGTTCAATCTTTCCCATCCTATGGGATTTGTGGTACATCTTTGGACGCCTTTTCTGGAAAATAATGCTCTAACAAGAAAAGGATGTAAAACATGTTTTGTGATGTAGCCTGTGTGACAATCACTCCTACGATATTACCAACAAACTCGTTGACTTGTTGCAGAAAACAGACGATTACAACAACATGATCCGACAGCACGTGGATCTCGAAACGGTTCAAACCCGGCTTGACGACGGGTCGTATGCATCTTGCCCCGACAAGTTCTACCTGGATCTCTTACTTCTCTTCAACAATGCAATCGTCTTCTACCCCAAATCTTCCCCCCAGTCGGCTGCCGCCCACGACCTCCGCAAAGTGGTTCTGAAAGAGCTTAAAAGGAGACAAATCGAACGGCAACAGCCGACTGAAGCAGCGGCAGAAGTTCTAGAACCCAAGCCCGACCCGGAAAGATCCGAGTCATTGCTATCAAAACACAAAGCTTCGGCTCCCATTGTGGTGTGCCGCAAAAGAAGTTCCATTCTAGCTAAACCTTCTTCAGAGAAACAAGCTGATGAAAAAACAGCTAGTAACCCTAAGCCACCCGTTAAATCTTCTTCCAACGAAGAAGAGGCGAAGCCGACGAAGGAAAAACCGGTGACGGGTGTAAGAAGCATGAGAAGGAGCAATACTAGCCGCCCAAACAGTACCAGGGCGCCGCCGAGTAAAAACGTTAACAGTAATTCTAGCTCAAACCCTGATTCCAAAAGCAAAGCAGAGGTAGAGGCTTCCAAAGTGGAGAAGGAGAAGAAGAAGGTGGATGTCGGCACCAGTGTGAAGAAGCGGGGTGCAGCGGACTTTCTGAAGAGGATAAAGAAGAACTCTCCGGGGAAGGCGACGCTGCTGGAAAGGCTGAAGAGCTCTCCGGACGAGGGGAACGGCAGTGGCAAGAAAGATCAGCAAAAGAAGAAGGTGGATGATCGGAAAGACGGGACGGCGCGGCTGAGAAGTGGCAGCGGCGGCGGAAAACAAGTGAAAGAGGAGAGTAGTCCATCGAAGCGGGGAGTTGGAAGGCCGCCGAAGAAAGGGGCGAAGGAGGCAGTAGCTCAGAAGAAAGGTGGTGGTGATGAAGCGGAGGTGGTGGCTTCGAAAAGGCCTAACAAGCGATCTAGAAGGTAGTGGCTGGGCTGGGCTGTGTATATTATGGTATACCCTTTTGTAATACTTTTTAGTTTCCTTGTAATTTAGGGGTTTGTGGATCTGACATGCTTTTGTTTCATTTTTGTACCTGTTGGTTTTTTGTTTTTGGGATGGGTGCGGTATTGTATACGTGGGGGAATATCTGACATCAAAAGCTTTGGTGATTCAGATTAGCTTTCTCGGAACATGGACGTCAAAGGAAAAAAGAAATAACGTAATTTATAATGCTCTCTTTGTCCTTGTATCCACTTTTCTTATTGTTTTACATAACCGCCCTCCTCTCTTTTTTCTTTTTCTGCCGTGTTTCTGGTTATGCAAATCTTTTAGTCTAATAACGATAAAAATAACGTGGTGTAATATGCGAGTAAAATTTAATAATATAAAAAAATAATTAAGCAAAAGTGGTTAAAATTTTTTTATTTTTTAATTTCATCCGTTAGTTAGTTACATCACGTCATTATTATTCAAATATAGCCATTTTTTTTCTAACCTACAGCTTCTAGTGTATTTAACATTTTTGGTAACCTATTAGCTGACTTTTGTGAAAAGAATACTTATTTTGAGGTCATTATATCTCTTTTGCAGTTCTTGCCCATCGTTTTCACGGAGTGAATGTGTACTTTGTCATCTAAAATTAGATTAATTTCATCTTTTTTTTAATTGAAGATCAGAAATGTATACAAAGATTAATGGAGAGAGTTATAAACAATGTCTATATAGGCAAGTAAAAGACTCACTGATGACATTCCTATCTGATAAGACTTACAATAAAATAAAGGCCTACAACAACAGTGACAAAATGAAGAACAAACTATACAAAGTACATAAAAACCTACAAACCAATAAGGCTATTTTTTTTAATGGATATGCAATAACCAACTAACTACCAAATAAAAACCAACTAAAACAAAATAAATACTAACTAAAAACAAGATAATACCAAAATAAATCAGCCAAAAAAAACACAAACAATACCACCACACTGCCAACCCGAAGACCAGACACATGTCCCGATGCTGCATATTCGCCCCGATCCGCATGCACCCACGCCGGCGCCGGAATTCACACATTCTTCGGCCGCCGCTCTTCTGTTTAGTTCCAGTGTACCCCAAACAACAACAGGTTGTTCCAAAGCCTAAGATACCTACGAAAACCTTGGTTGTGGACAAAGCCCGGCCGGAATCTCCATCATGACGGTAGCCAAACTGAAGAAAGCCCAATAGCCTGACAGACCATTAACGACCACCTACGAAAACCTCCACCGTCTTAACATCGCCCATAACAGCCTAAATCAATAAACTACAAAAGCACAGACACTGCTCCACCTCCAATCGCAACCAACAAACCTTTCTAGGGCAAAGGGAAGGGGTATCAACGAGGGGGGAAGGGAAAAATAAACCCTAGAAGAAAAAACTAGCCTAGACTCACCAAACCAACTTCTCAAAACCATGGAAACTCTGTACCCATAATCCGAACAGAAAAATAACCCTCATCTAAAGACCAACGCCACCTAATCAAGGACAATCCCAACGTCAAAATGCACTCTCACCCTTCGGCCACCACAACACAACCATGGAGCACCCAAGGACCCTGACAGCTAAACCCAGCTTCAAACCCCAACCGACCATCGGTGCTGGAAAACATGGATGACTACATCTGATGACCGATTGCGATCCGTTTCAACAAACAACATAAACTAACAAAGGCTATTCTACCACGTCACCACCCATTGGAAAAATCGGTGGTGGTGACGGAGAAGAAAGTTTAAGAGAAAGGAAGAGCTTTGTAGAAGAGAAGGGGAGGAGGCGCAAAAATCGCCTCTCTGAGAGCTATACAGGCTGAATAGATTAATTTCATCTTCGTCCCTTAAATTATGAATACTTTTATTAAAATCTCTGAACGTCTAATTTTTGATATTGGTCTTTGAACTATGTTTCATCACTGTATACACTGTTATACTCTTTCCCTTATCATCTTTTTAAAGTGAAAAATGACCAGTCATTGAGGGCCACTTTTGTCAATTTTGTGGCTTGTCCAATTTTAGCTATTCCTTTCCGGTGAACACTTTCGTCTCTCTCCATGGCCACCACCACCTTCCACCAACCAACCCCACCGACACCGCAACCAAACTCCAATGTCACTGATCTAAAAATCAACTCTGTCGCGGCCACTACAACACCACAAGTACCACCATTGTTGCCGCCACATAATTTCAAGATGAAACACCACGCTAGTATCCAACTCCACCACCATCATACCCATAAAACGTCACAGCCAATTCTCAGCCATAAACCCCCAGTTACTGGATCCGATAATTGTGATTTGTTGAACAAACACTCAACTACCAAAGCCACCGCCCCATCCATACCACAGTCGCCGATTGTCTCAAGACCTGGCATTAACTTTTGCACGGTTCAAAGATCCGTTATCTCGAGCGGAAAGAAAGTAGTTGTGGATTGTGGAAGATGTAACATCTATAGTGGTGGCGGCCGGAGAAAGTTTGTGGAGGTGGTCGCTTGAGGATTGGGGCCTGGTAGTGGATGGTTGCAGTGGAGGGATTTCATAGTTGGTGGCTATGGTGTGGTGGTGCCTGGTGGCAGGCAAAGCCTCGGATTTTTTTGGTTTCTAAGTGATGGCATGGCTAGTGATGTGGCACGGCTTACGTCATTTAGATCTTTAATCAAAACATGCCCCACCAAGAATGATCATTTGACAAGTATGTGGTTACTTTTAGAATGGAAAAACATACTATTAAAGAATTGAAATAGTGATAGAGACGGCACCGTTTAAGAATTCATCAATAAAATAATAATAAGAGTTCATAAATTATTTTAAAGTAATGTGTGTAATTCAGGCAACCAAAATAAAATTATTCCTTTTTGAATTTCACGCTTTGGACCGGAAGCACAAATGATTCACAAAGGTCTTCATCATGTGTTAGATGTTACTCCCATAACATATAAACATTGAGCCGTTTTTGCATGTCTCAATTCAATTTCTGACTTATCTTTTGTACAGTAAGTATATGAGCCACAATAAATGCTAGACGAGCAACCCAGCCTACTACGCGCTATTTTCCAGTTTTGGGTTTTAAGTTTTTAAACCATTAGAATTAGTCTTCATCCGGTCAAACCTATTAACAAAAGAGAAAATCGCCCCAGTCGGATGACCCGCGACTCAACTCGTTTGCGTAATATATATATATATATATATATATATATATATATATATATAGGAGGACAAAGAAAGTAATCACTTATTCGTCAAAGCCAGATAATATTAAAAATGTATTTATGACCCTTTTGTTGTAATATAATTACCTATCTAGAATAGTAACACTTGACATAATGAGAAAATTCTTAAAAAATAACACAAATAAAAAAAATTAACTATTTAAGGACATATATAGTTACTTTTCACATTTTAAGATACTTATATATCATGCTTGATTTTCTTAACAATTTTATATTTACACGCGCATAACGTGTTCTACAAAAACTAGAATGTTGACACCCGACATAATAAAAAATTTATTTAAAAATGACACTAAACAAGAACTTTAATAGTAAATAATCACCTATAAGAACATGCTTAATTTTCACAATTTAAATTTAGAATGTGATAATAAATACTTATACACGATGCTTGATTACTTTTAATCAAATTCATATTATTAACTTTAATTTTGTACAGGCATCGTGTGTGCCAAAGTGACTACGATCATATATAACAAGAATGTACATTTTGGTGTAACACCACTTTTGGTGTTACATAACTTCCTATTTAAATTGGTGGCATGTGAAATCAAAAGATTAAAAATTAAAAAAATGGATAAGAATTAGGAAGATAGAAGGGATTATCTTTTGACACTTAGAGGGTGTTTGTGATCGATTTTGGGATGGTCAAACATGATTTAATCTAGATTAAATCAGGTGTGTGAGTGTTTGGTAAAAGAGATTCTGAGATTTAATCTGGCTAAAAATTGATTAAATCCATAATCCTGAAAAGCGAGAATTATGAAATAATCACTTTTTCCATAATCATGTTTGACCTTTTAATTTACCATCCTATCCCCATGTTTTTCACAAAAAGTGGCCTTATGAGCGAGGTGAGTGTTCGGTTGCCTCCGCTTCTAAATCTTTAGTTTTTACTACCTCAACCCCAAATTATACCAGCTGGGAATGGATCTGGAATCTCTATCTCCCACCATGGATTCAATGCCTTCTATGGAAATACAGTCACTTTGGCTTTCCTCTTCGAGCTTAACTAATTATTGGGTATGACTTTTAGTTAACTTTTGGAGTTATATTCTCTTCTACGCTAACAGAGAGAGGGAGCACAACAGTTCATCAACAACCGTCTTTTTCCTCCCCACCATTTATGTACACCCTTCTACCTTTTATTCAGAATAATAAGTGACAACTTTTGTAGGTGGTTGAAAATAGTTTTTTCAATAATTTTTTCGTATATTGTAGTTATTTTCAAATGAACGTTATGTTAACATTACTTCACTAAATGGATATTAGAAAACTGTATTCATGTAGTGTCCTTTTATGGTCATTTTGCCATATCAAAATTGCTTTAATCACTTTATACCCAAACACCTTTTGTAACTTTAAGCTAGTTCACAGTTAATTTTGTCAAACAAAAAACTGATTTTGTTTAAAGTAGATTAAATCTAATTTTGAAAACTGATTCAGATTTAAGCTGAAATATGCTTTTCAGAATCAATCACAAACGGCCTCTTAATACTCATAACAAAACTGTTTTTTCATTCCCACAATTCATAGTATTGCCATCCTTCTTTTAAGACTTCACAATACATGTAGAAAACAGGAAAACACTAATTTGCTTTTTCTAAATTTTCTTTAATTTTTTGTTTTCTTAAATCTTGAAAATTTTGCGATCGATCTTAGGAGATGATTTGCTAAACAAAATTTAAGATTCTATAGTTCATGCAAGCATCGTGATTATTATTACCATATCTACAAGAACTTTTTCTTATTAAAAAATAACCTATTTGATCCATGTCTAATCTCGTGTGCCTCAGTAGTGATGAGCACGATTCGGTTCGGTTCGGTTTGGGGGTCAAACTATAAATCGAACCGTTACCACTCAATTTAAAAAATTATGAACGGAACCAAGCCAAAGACCATCGATTTGAAAGATTTGGTTTGGTCAGTTCAAACGATTCGGTTTAGTCGGTTTGGATCGATTTGTGCTCATTTAAAGACGTTATTCCTTTGCACGCTACATTGGATCTAAATGTTATTAGAATTGAAGTTACCTTTTCTCTAAATTGTACATAATCTTGTTACATACAATATATAAGTGTTCGCGTCAATATAAGATATAAAAACTTTATATCTTTGTCATTAATGTATGAGAAAGAATGAGTAAATATAGAAGAGATACTGGTCACTCAGTTTTTGTGTTACAACTGTTCTCATTATTTTCTTTTCTTTTAACTTTGAAGGTTTTGTTTATTTGGATTTCCTTAACACTATGTATGTGAAAATTATCGATGAATGTTACTAAAAACAATTAACATATCATAAGTCAGTTCGGAACTATTAAGATTTTTAAATGGTTCAAATTGGATCAATTCGATTTGATCGGTTTGAACGATTTGATACTCACCCTTATGCCTCACAGTCGGTTGTCTATATCTCTCCACCCCTTAACAATAAATTTTTTTCTCATTATCTCTTTCTGACAGCCACAGTCGCCAGCCATTCACTTCAAGCTGCAAACCCACCCCCACCTAACCACCTTATGTATTGTTGGGTTTGTAAGTTTATTTGTAACCAAGCAAACGCCTTTGTCCCACATTGTTTGAAAAGGGTTTATAAGTGAAAATGTGCTTTTACAATGTACTTAGTAGTAAGATTAGAGTGTGCTAGTTTTCATACTATTCGCGTGCGGGTGCGCGAGTTTAAGCGCGCCTAATACCTATGCCGCGGTCGCAAAAAACGTGATTAATTTTTGGAAAATATTGTGTATTTCCTGAAAAAGATAGTTTTACTGAAAATAAGTACTTTATTTAAAATTTAAATTTTGATTTATTTTCTAACAATTATTTTATTTCAAAAAATTTTCAACTGTCTTCTCGCATCAATTGAGTCTATTCTGTTACACCTTCAGGTTTTATAAATACAAGGTTTTTGTGTTCTTGTTGAACACTTGTTTGCAATCTCTTATCTTTCCGTATATGTTTTATAGCCAAAACGTACTTTGCTTTGGAGATAATTCCGAAGAGAATTTTTGAATTTGTTGTTTGCGGATTCTTAAAAGACTTTGTTATATCCTGGAGAATTGTCGTTAACCTGTCAGCGATTTCGAATGGGGACAAATAAAACCTTAAAGATATCAATTATGCACCTTAAAGTCTTTATTTGTGATTCCGATTCCATCAAATTACCAACATGTATTTGCCTCGCCACAACCTTGGGACGCCACCACCACCATCACTCACCAAATGTCCGCGAAATCACAATTAATACGCGACCTTGGATCTTCACTGCCTCCACCAGCTTCAATCCACTGCCAACAAAACCCATCTCTGCCCAATCCTCTACTGTCATGTTTATATGTGTTACTACTTAAATCTTGATCGGGACCACATCTAAGAAATGAACCTGCAAAACAAAGCACAAAGTGACCACCGGGGATGTTCCGGTGGAGGCGGCTCCGATGCTAAAGTCAGAATGTTTCTATAAGGATAGAGTTTTGAAAAGCTGAAATGCACTGGGTGTGCGTGTGTGTGAACCTGTATGTGTACCTGAGGATTTTTCCATTATATAGGCCATTTCTAGACTCCTCTCTTCTTTATGACTCTTTTCTGATTGATCCTTAACGTATTAGAGCCATGTTAGGACTTTCCTTTTAGCAATTGAGTCCTAAACGACTTCTATCACCTCTCTTGGAATCTGTTCCGATACAGATTCCTTAGTCCATTCAAAGTCAACCATGCCACGTGTCATCAGTTGGTTGGGTGGATATATTTAGCTATATCATACTGCCCCCCGCCTTTAACGGTTCCCTCAAGTGAACCGTTAAAGGCGTATGATGTATAGACTGACCGAAGGCAGTTCAGCTACGAATTTTCCATGTCTGTTATTCAGCGGAATTTTTCAGTATTCCACACTCAAAAGTATGTGCTAGGGAGATCTGATCAGGAGCTCTGGTCGGGAGACCTGGTTGGACATCCTGGTCGGGAGGTCTGGTCAGATGTCCTGGTCGGGAGCTCTGGTCGGACGTCCTGGTCGGGAGCTCTGGTCAGACGTCCTGGTCGGGAAACTTGGTTGGGAGCTCTGGTCGGACGTCCTGGTCGGGAAACTTGGTCGAGAGCTCTGGTCGGACATCCTGGTCGGGAGCTCTGGTCAAGACCCCTGGTCGGACGGCCTGCTCGGGAAGCCTAGTCGGGAGCTCTGGTCGGGAGACCTGATTGTGAGCCATGGTCGGACAGCCTGCTCGGACGGCCTGCTCGGGATCCCTGCTCGGACGCCCTGCTTAGGAATGACTCTTCATACTTGGTGTCGAGGTAGGCTCTGTGCAGGTGCTCTGCACGAGCTGTCTGGTCGGGAATTCTGCTCGGGCAGTCTATCATTGTGCTTAGGCACTAGGATATTTCCGCTCAGGCAGTCTTCGAGGGCTTTGCTCGGGAACTCTGCTCGGGTAGTCTGTTCAGGAACTCTGCTCGGGTAGTTTGACATTGTGCTCGGGCACTAGGAAAGTTCTGCTCAGGCAGTCTATTCGGGATCTCTGCTCGGGCGATCTGCTCGGGAGATGGTCCATTTGTTATCTTGCCATGTGTCAGGGAAGCATGCAAGTGTAACGGTCCTTTAGCCGCCAAAACTAAGGCGGTTATTTTTTGAATTTCAAAATTTAATGCTCTGGGAATCGCGCAAGACACGTGTCTTAAATGTTGCCGCCTTTGTAGGGGCAGTTATTTCACCTCCCTTCTATATATTTGGGCTTCTCTCTTCATTTTCCCCCTGCTACTCACTCTCACTCTGTTCAGCTTTACTTTAACAAGTAAGTTCCTCTTCTTTTCTTCTTGCTCGGCACATATCTATTTGCCTTTAGTAGCTCTAAATATCGTAGCTTCTGTTAGAACATGTCTTCAACAACTTCGAGTAATTCTTCGTCACCTTCGAGCAGTTCCACAGAAAATGATTTAGAAAGTGATTCAGAAAGTAGATCCTCACAAGTAGGTACTTCAACTCATAGAAGTCAAGTAGGAACTTCTACTCCCCAAGCCAGCACTTCGTTTCCCCGTAGAGATGCTCTTGGGGAAATCAAGGATGAAGCTGAGGATAAATTTGATGAAGACACTTGGTTCGCCGCAGATGAGAAGAGGAACAAGATGACAAAAGAAAGCATAGTCGAGCTTTTGGAAGAATGTCCTTTGCCTCCTCCCTTCTCTGCTCGGGTTCCTGCACTCCAAGAGCCTACCAACTATGGTACAGACTTGGAAACAAGTGTCTACGAAGGCCAGATTAGATCTGGCTATAGAATTCCAATGCACCCTTTTTCCGTCGCCTTTTTCAAACACTATAAAATGGCGCCAGGTTAACTTGTGCCCAACAGGTGGAGAAAGCTAGTTGGCTTGATATACCTTGTGCAGACCTCAGGGTATCCAGTGACGGTCCATGACTTCATGAGGTTATACCTTGAAGTATGCTTTATAAAGAATGTGGCCAAAAGTGTTGGCTGGTATTATATTCACAACCGGATCAGAGTGATAAAGGGGGGGTCCCAAATCCAACAAAGGTTGGCACTCCCGATACTTCTTCATTCAGCGGCCAAGCGGCAAATGGGAGTTCCCAAGAAAGTGGAATGGTTTATGTAAAGATTATGAAAAGAAAGGCTTCTTGGCTCCCAATGCTATGACAAAAAAACTGCTTGATCACATAAAGAGGAGGGGTGCTCTCAATATTGATGAGCCCCTTACAGATCAAGAGATGCGGCATGCGGGGCTCATTCCTCCTGCCCCCGCTATGCCTGTTCCTCCAACTCCTGTTGTAGAACCTCGAATTGTTTCGAGGCCTAAGACTCAAGAACCGGCGATAGGAACGTCGTCTTCTAGGACTCCAAGTCTAGGTAGAGTCTAAAGCCATGTTTATATATTTATGTCCTTTCTTATTGTGAACAAGTTACCTAACTCGGTTCTTCTTACAGAAATGGCTGGCAAAGGAGAAGGTGCAAAAGGTGACTTTTTAGGTCTGCTGCAAAAGGCTTCCAAGGGGAAAAGGAAGGAAGGTACAGGGGAAGGTTCTTCCCCTCTTGTAAAAAGGGCCCGTGACCCGACCCCTCCAGTGCCCCCGCTTGTGGTTGAGGATCTTCCTATCGACAAGGATCCAATTTTTCGTCCCATATGGACCATTAAGAGAGGCGACTCGGGAATGCCCCACTCGCATGTCTCTGCTCAGCATTTAGCTCACGGGGTGTTGCCAAGTGATAAACTCATTTTGGAAAACCAGCCTCATGAGGCCTTTGCTATGGCGCACGTCCAGGCTGCTTACAACGTATTTTGAATTACTTCATTCTCTTTGGGCTTTCAATTAAACTCTTCCCGTTCTTCTACCATATAATCGTCTTCATCTCTCTTTTCTTTTCAGGCATACTGCTACAGCAGCCAGATGCATGCCAGGTTCGCGATGGCGATGGCGATGGACGTGGCCCGCAACGCTGAGACTGACAAGAGAGCAGCCGAAGGCAAGGTTGACAAACTTGATAAGGAGGTCAAAAACTTAAAGACGGAGAATGCTGATCTACTTACCAAGCTCGGTCGCCTGGAAAAAAGATGTGAGAAGCTAAGGCATGAGAAAGCCGAGATCGGGAACAAGGCCATTCAGGCATTTCTTGACTGTACCGCTGGGGAAGAGTGGCTTCGGAAGAGGACAGAAGACGAACTTTCTATCTTCCAGGAGGGCTTTCAGAAAGCCAAGGAACTGATGATGGCCAAGTATCCTAGCCTTTTCTTGGATGATATCGTGGTGCCTACCTTTGAGTCACCATCAGGGGAAACAGCCGCGCCCACCGAAGCTGGAGATACTATTTCTCCCGGGGAGAAGTGTCCGATCTGGGAATGCTCCCGCATCTTAGGACAGTTTATCTTTATTCCCCTGTTTTGTAATTTCTACTTGATGTGCCCCCAGTACTTTTATTGCCCCAGAGGCTTGCAACTTGACATGTTTTTGTTTACCCTTTGATGGGTTTTATTCTAACAATCATGTGTTGAATCTTTTCATACCTTGTATTGTTTTTACTTTGATGAGTGCCCTTATCGTCAGCTAAGGGCTGGCAAAGAAGCCTCGCACTCACGCTCGGCCAGGTTTCGAATTAACAAAACAGGGTAGGGCGACGAACTCCTACTAGGTTTTGCCGTTTCTCGGGCTAGAACTAAAGCTAGACCGTGTTAGGTAAGACTTGTGTCCTACCCTATCACATTGGGTGATATTTTGCTTGAGCAACCTTCATGGTTTTATTCGTCCGATCAGTCTGCTCGGGCATTCTGCGCGGGTATTGAATGTATTTTGTTCTTGGGAACATGAATATCGTTATCTGAGCTAACCAACACCGTTGTTCTAATGTAAGCAATAATTCTTTCAAACAATGATAAAGATGTTAAACTTGGATAGTCGAAACGATATATTTCAAACTGAAGAAGATTCTTATTACAATGGAAATAATTCATCTCTATTATCCAACTGAGTTCTATCTCACTTTCCCCCAACAGAAAATAAATGTCTTGTAACAGATACAAGACTTTACTGGTAGTATTGCCGCAAGTTGCCAGCATTCCACGTTCGCGGGATTGCTTCTCCTGAAAGTGTTTCCAGTGAATAAGCGCCTGGTCTAAGCACCTTCGATACCTTGTAAGGTCCTTCCCAGTTTGGCGACAACTTCCCGATAGCAGCCTTCGGATCTGAAACTTCCAATTTTCTGAGGACTAGGTCGCCAACTCTAAATATCCTCATTCGAACCCTTCGATTATAGTATCGGGCGACTCGTTGTTTTGTTGAAATCATTCGATCTAAGGCTTGGGCACGCATATCATCTAATAGATCAAAATTTCCTCTAAGATTCTCCTCGTTTTCTGCCTCTGAAAACTGCAACACTCGAACCATGGGGAGGCCCACTTCTACGGGCAGCAGCGCGTCTGTCCCGAAACACAGCAGAAATGGCATCTCGCCCATCACAGAATGGGGTGTTGTGCGGTATGCCCAAAGTACCTTAGGGAGCTCATCAACCCATGCCCCCTTAGCATCATCTAGCTTTCTTTTCAACCCTTGAAGAATGGAGCGATTCATGTTCTCTGTTTATCCATTGGATTGGGGATGGGCAACCGACGTAAAACGGAGATCAATAGAGAGACCTTCACAAAAGCTTCGAAAGTTAGAATTATCGAATTGCTTCCCATTATCGGTGATCAAAAGCTTTGGAACCCCAAAGCGGCAAACAACGTTCTTCCAGAAGAATTCTTCTCATTTTGATACCGTTATGGTGGCCAATGGTTCGGCCTCAGTCCATTTTGTGAAGTAGTCGATGGCGACTATCACAAATCGTCTTTGCCCAGTAGCCATCGAAAAACGGCCCAAAATATCCATTCCCCACTTTGCGAATAGAATTGGGGAAGTTAAGATACTAAGGGGCACCACCGGTGTGTGCGTGATTGGGGCAAATTTTTTACATCGGTCACACCTTTTCACGAATTTAATCGCATCTTTCTGCATCCCTGGCCAGTAATAGCCTTGCCTCAAGATTTTGTGTGCTAGGTTTCTTCCACCCAATTGTTGTTCGCAAATACCTTCATGAACCTCCTGCAACGCATAGTCTGCCTCTTTAGGGCTCAGGCACTTAAGGTACGGTAGGCTAAATGACTTCTTGTATAGCATCCCATCTATAAGAGCAAACCGAGCAACTTTAGCACGTAAATTGCGTGCTTCGCTTCGCTCTAGAGGTAACGCTCCCGAGACGAGGTACTGAATAATTGGGTCCATCCAGCAGGGTTCATATTCTGCTACATCCACTTCTTTTGAGAGCTGAATACTTTTCTCTTGGAGAAACTCAATGTATATTGTACGGGAGAACTCCGAAATGTCCTCGGAAGTTAGTCTTGACAGTGAGCTGCTTGGGCATTTTGATCTCTTGGTATGTGGCGAATGGCGAAATTTTTGAACTTAGCGGCTTTCGTCCTCACGGCCTGAAGATACTGGGCCATTCTATCATCTTTCGCTCCATACTCTCCCATGATATGATTCACAACCAACTGAGAATCGCTGTGGATGGAAAGAGAGTCGACTTTTAGAGAGTGTGCCAACCTTATTCCTGCTAGTAGCACTTCGTACTCAGCTTCATTGTTTGATGCTTGAAAATTGAAGCGAAGGGCATACTCAATCACGAACTTCTCAGGGCTAATAAGTATATGCCCGGCTCCGCTACTCCCTACCTTGTTAGAGCCGTCGACATAAAGGAGCCAAGGATCCGAAACTTCTAAAAGAATCAACTGCGGGGGGTCTTCCGGTATTGTGCACTCAACAAAAAAATCTGATAAGGCTTGAGCCTTAATTGTTGTACGGGGTTGATACTTAATATCAAACTCACCTAGTTCCACCGACCAATTTACTAATCTTCCCGACGCATCAGGATTTTGGAGAACTTTCCCCAATGGTTGATCAGTCAATACAACGAATCAAAGGTTTCGATACCCCGCTAAGATACCATGAATCCTAAGAATTTCCCTGACGCTACGCCAAACGCGCACTTGAGTAGCTTCATGCTGTAAGCTCTCAGGATGTCAAAGGTTTCCTTGAGGTCTTTCACATGAGCCTCGGCTTCTACACTCTTTACCAGCATGTCGTCCACGTATACCTCCATATTTTTCCCAATTGAATCGCGGAAGATCATGTTAACGAGGCGCTGATAAGTTGCCCCCGCGTTCTTGAGTCTGAAAGGCATGACTTTGTAGCAATATAATCCCCGTTCTGTAATAAAGGAGGTCTTGGGAATGTCATCTACGCACATCTTGATCTGGTTGTAACCAGAATACACATCCATGAAACTTAACAGCTCATGACCCGAAGTTGCATCAATCAAGATATCAATTCGTGGTAGCGGGTAACTGTCCTTTGGGCAGGCCTTGTTAAGGTCAGTGAAGTCGATGCATATGCGCCAATGGTCGCTCGACTTGGGTACCATCACTACATTGGTGATCCAATCAGGGTATGATATCTCCTCAATGAATCCGGCAGCCAACAACTTGTCAATTTCTTCCTCGATTTTTACTTGTCTTTCTGGAGCGAACGTCCTCTTCTTTTGATTGACCGCTTCTTGAGCGGGTCCACATTCAACTTATGTGTGATCACTTCCGGATCAATCCCGGGCATATCAGATGCTGTCCAAGCGAAGATGTCTGAGTAGCTTCGCAATAAGTCTACAAGCTTGAGCTTGAGTTCGTCTGACAAACCTGTTCCCACCCTTACTGTCTTTTCTTCATTTCCTGGATATAACTCGATATCAATGAGGTCTTCAGCGGGTTTGCCTCTCTCGACTTTGGTCTCATCCTTCAAATCTTTAATCATGAGGGTTTCATTGGCTCTGTTTCGGCATGACGCCATGTAGCACTGCCGAGCCACCACCTGGTCTCCCTTGACTTCCCCAACTCCATTCTCCGTGGGCAATTTCATTTTCATGTGGTACGTCGATACCATCGCCCTTAATTGGTTTAACGTTGTTCAGCCCAGAATTGCATTATAGGCCGAAGGAACGCGTACTACCACGAAATCTAGCATCAGCTTGGCTTGGGTCGGAGGGGCACCCACGGTCACTGGTAATGCAATAATTCCCTCACAAGCAACAGGGTGGTTAGAGAAGCCGTAGAGGGGCGTATCTATCTTCCGTAAGCGGTCAAACAGAATGTTCATTTTTTGAAACGCCTCATAAAAAAGAACCTCCGCCGAGCTCCCATTATCCACGAGGATTCTTTTCATGTCGAAGTTCCAAACTCGGAGTGTAACTACCAGTGGGTCGTCATGAGGTGTTCTCATGTCTCCCACATCGTCGTCTGAGAAGGATATTACTGGGGCTAGTTCTATCTTTTGACTTTTAGCCAACGGTCCAATAGTGGTGAGGATTTCTCTTGCGTAAGCTTTCCGTCCTTGTCCGGATGACCCCCCTACGGCGATCCCGCCCGAGATAGTGTTTATAACGCCCGTATTCTCTTGGGCTCCTTCTTGACGTGCTAAGGGAGAAGCTTCCCTTCTTTCCTCACGTCGATCAACATATCTTCGTAAATGTCCTCGTTTGATGAGAGCCTCTATCGCGCGCTTAAGCGATTCGTAGTTATCAGTGGTGTGGCCATGATCATTGTGATAACGACACCATAAACTCTTATCCCTCTTGCTGGGTGTGGACCTCATCGTATCTGGCCTTTCCAATATTTCTTTATCTTTAATCTCATGGAGGATTCGCGACGGCTGGGTGTTCAGCGGTGTCAAATTCTTCATGTCAAGCAATTTCGTCGGACGTCGTTCATCTCTCCTCGAACGTTTGGGGCCTCGTCCTCCTCTCGTGTTGTCTTCCCAATTTTGCTTTCCATTTTCTTATCCGTTGTCCTCTCGATGTCCCTTGTAAGTCTCCAAGTATTTCTCTGCCTGGATGTACTTGTTGGCCTTGTCGAGGAGGGCACTCATGGTCCCTGGGGGGCTCTTGTTTACCGCGAATGCAAACTTTGAAGTGGGACGAAGCCCGCGCATGAAAGCTGTGTATTTTACTGACTCATCCAAGTTATTTATTTCTAATGTCGCCGCATTGAAGCGTCCCAAATATTGTGACAGAGATTCGTTTCTTTCCTGGACCACGTTGAGGAGACTTGTTGAATTCTTCCTCCGAGTTCGACTGCTCACAAAATGCTTCTGAAACAAGTCAGACAGTTGGGTGAAGGAATGAACAGACCTGGGTCGTAGAGACTTAAACCACGCATGCGCCGCCTTCCTCAAAGTGGTTGGGAAGGCTCGACACATGACTGCATTCGAGACTTGGAGGAGCAGCATATTTGTTTAAAACTGGTAGACATGCTCCCCAGGGTCTCCGCTCCCATCATATAAATCGCACTGTGGCATCCGAAAATTAAGAGGGAGTTTTGCCTTCTCAATTGTCTTGGAGAGGGGGTATCCAGAATCCTCCCTTGGGGAAGTGAATTCCTTCGGGCAAGGCCCTGAAATGGTTTTGTGAGAAGTTCGCCTTTGGGGGTGCGCTTTTCGTGTGAAACCATGAACTCGTCCTTGGGGACAATGTCTTTGGTCCGCGCAGCGTCGACCTTGAACTTCACCGCCTGACACAGGAGACGAAGTCGTGCTGTCCTTAATTGACGTCTCGCGTCAAAAACATGAACCACTTTTGGTGACATGTTTCTCGGTCCCTTGTTTGGATGATAACTGGGATCAGCCTCTGGTCTATATCTTCGATCGTAGCTTGACCTTGAGGTCAATCTGAGACGAAGGTCACTCGGATCCAGATGTGTCTGGTTGGTAGAAATCGTCGGGGCCACCCCTTAAAGCTTTTTCTGTAGGGTGTTTACCACGCCTTTAAGTTCGTGGATTTCCCTTGTCAGATCCGTGTTTGGAGTGTTAAACAGCTTTCGGGTCAGGCGATGGCGCATGTCTCCCCTTTTTAAAAGTGGGGACGTGGAACGAGTTTCCTGGGAGCTGCCACTCGTCATCGGGGTGACTGAGGTCACATTAATCCAGTCGTTACTGGAATGTCGTTGGGATGGTGTTGGCTGTCGGCTATCGGCCTCTTTGGCGGGAGCCACTTGATCTCGCTTGTCGATTCTGGACGGAGCGACTAGCTGAAGGTGATTGTCTAGCCATGTTCCTAAACGGTCCCACGGATGGCGCCAAAATGTTACTACTTAAATCTTGATCAGGACCACAACTAGGAAATGAACCTGCAAAACAAAGCACAGAGTGACCACCGGGGATGTTCCGGTGGAGGCGGCTCCGATGCTAAAGTCAGAATGTTTCTATAAGGATAGAGTTCTGAATAGCTGAAATGCACTGGGCGTGCGTGTGTGAGCCTGTCTGTGTACCTGAGGATTTTCCCATTATATAGGCCATTTCCAGACTCCTCTCTTCTTTAGGACTCTTTTCTGACTGATCCTTAACGTATTAGAGCCATGTTATGACTCTCCTTTTAGCAATTGAGTCCTAAACGACTTCTATCACCTTTCTTGGAATCTGTCCTGATACAGATTCCTTAGTCCACTCAAAGTCAACCATGCCACGTGTCATCAGTTGGTTGGGTGGATATATTTAGCTATATAAACCTGAACAGATGGATCTTCACCCAAATCTAATGGAAGTGTTGATTTAATGAGTATCTCTACCCATTTGGCTTTTGTTGTTAAGTGAACACTTGTGTTCAATTCCACATATGCTCTGTATTCGAATTAATGGAGGTCACGGTTAATTGTGACTAAACAGAAGCAATGATGTGGTCTTTCGGTGACCTGTTTACTCAGATGTCGATTGATGGAGATCTCGATCGATGGTGGTGGGTGTTTGTTGAGTGTGTAATAGGAGGAAGAGGGGGGTGGGTGACTTGTATGTCATTCTACCATTTTCCTTTCACCCTAATCACTTGTCATCTTTTTGTTATCTTTGTACTGATTTTCCTTTCACCCTAAGCAACTTTTATCATCTTATTATTTTTTGCAAATGTTGGAACTATTCAATGTTCATTCAATTATTGTTTTTCTCGGGAAATTTGTCCAACCAAGAGATTTTTGGATTTGGTAACGCGCGTTCAGTGAGATTTATGTGTTTTTGCATTAACTTTCTCAACCCCTCCTCTGAAGAAACTAACTAGTAGAGCGGGAAATATCGGCAGTTGACTTCTAGGGGTGTGCTTGTGTGTGTGTGTGAAGAACCAGCTCAGTGTCCGGCCAATATTATACTATACTGTGTCTGTATGAAATATGCTTGACATCAGGAGAAACACAGCAGATGCAGAACTTTAGTAGCTTTTTGGATTTTAATTCGGTGACCCACTAATTAATCCGGTCCAAATGGGCTGGGTCTGGATTAGAAAACACTGATCCATTACAAATCGGGTCATTAAACCTATGACCGTCTGCCCCGTAATCGGTGCACCTGACCCAGACCCGCTCGGCCCACTCGTGTTGCCAAGTCTACTAAATGTCTTTTATCACTAGGAATTCATGAACTGTTGACTTCACTCTAAAATTAGTGATAGCATTTTATCTGCCAAAAGCACCACTAATCAGCTTTAGCAATCTTTTTTGTCACTGTGTATATGAGTGGAAAAAATACATGTCCATCAATGGCTTATGCTATTCTAAGACCATATTTGCTGACCTCTTAAGATATTGGTCATATTACACAAACTTTCATTCATGTTTACCAAGTTACACATGGGTGCTTTGAGGATGCCATTGCCAAAATATAAACTTCACGACATTCCGCATTGATTTGTCTCGTGGTTGACAATGTCCTCCAAAAATGGAAAGGTTACCATAGATGCAGCAAACAAGGAAAAAATGAAACTGAGAACGGTTCAGTTCACCGACGTGATTATGCCCTTGGCTATAGATTACAATGGAAAATCTCTCTCTCTCTCTCTCTCTCTCTCTGTCTCTCTCTCCCCCCTTGCTTCCCTTAAAACCAAAAAATAGTGTAAATTTACATCTATAAGATTCATAAAAGCACAAATAGAGTTAAATGACTAAACTTTTTATTCTTTTAAAATGCCCTTTTGAATTTAAGTGTTTGTAAAGGATTATGACTTTTTATGACTTGTATCTTCTTCTTTTTTTCCTTCTTAAAATGCCTTTTCTGAAGTGATGTGTTTATTATAAAATATGGGTGTTTTTGATTTGTCATAGAGTATCAAACCTCATTCCAACAAATAGCCTTATTGGAATTTAAGTTTTCGTTAGAGTTAAGGGCTTTTTTTTTACCTCTACTAAATGAACACTAATCAAGCTAATCTTAAACCCTGAGGTTTAATATGTGTTTTGATTAAGCCATGCTTTCCACTTGCTTTTTTGCATCCTTCATGATCTTTCTTGGTCTTTTTTTTAAAAGTTCATAAAATTACTGCTTGCGAAGTCGCACCATAACTTTTATCGTCGATGGACTGCATGGATATCTACAACTTTCCGCATCATACTCTTTAACATATAATGAGTATTTTCGACGGACTTGAATTAATGAGCAAAGATTATTTATAACAAACCCAAATAAGAGAGTAGTAAAACAAGTAAATCTACATTTTTACTAACTTAAACTTAATAAACTACTGCGTGCCCCATATAGCAGAAGGCTATGTGGCAGTCCTCTTCTATTTGAATGTAAAAGTTTGCTGAATATGAATCTAGAGTAAAATGCACCAATGACCACTGAACTATGACCCATTTTTCATTAAAGTCATTCAACTTTATTTGGTGCCATTTTGGCCACTGGACTCTCAAATCTGTCCGATTTGATCATTCCGTCTGCCGGTGTTAAATTTTCTCCTTTAAATGGTCACGCGCTGCGCACATGACCCTTCAAATTGGGGGTAATTTCGTCTCTTTTCCAAAACCAGACGCGACTTTTCTCTCTCCCCACAACTGTTCACTGTCTTTGAAACTAGACGCGACTCTTCCCCTCTTCACATCTGTTGAAAAAAACTAGAAACTTTACACAATCACACATACACAAATTCCTCCATTATTTAGAGTTAGATTTAATCGGGGAGTTTGGAACCAGTCGAGTTCATAACTCTTGGTGCTCTGTGGGTGTTGTGTGAAGATGATTGAGATGTCATGAGTCCTAAGAGATGATAGAATTTACGTCGACCCACGTGATTTGTATGGTATGTAGATTTAATATTGTTGATTTCGTTTCGATTGTTGTGTTCTACGCACAGATACACACAATGCATATAAAAATTATGGGTACACACTTAAAATATTCATTTGATTTGGTTAAATATTGCATGCATGTCGATCTGTAGTATATTATTTACACAAACACATATTATTATTATATATGCATGTATGTATTTGGGACATTTTTAATTGGTTACAGAGATAAAAGGGCACGAACTTAGGGTTTTTTGTTTTGGTGATTTTTGTGTATGAACCAGGAAATGAAGTTGAATACTTTACCACTGAGTTGCATACTGGGGGTGAGTTTTTTCCCAGTCCACAGAGGGTTTATGTTGAGGGTTTCATAACATATGTTGATTACGGTGACTGTGACGAGTATTCAATGCATGAATTAGTGAGATGCTAAAAGAATTAGGCTATACTGATGAGGCCAGGTTTTACTTTTACAAAATTCCTGGCATGAGTCTTGATAGTGGGCTGAGGGTTCTAGGAAGGGATGCTGATATAAGGGAACTCTTAAAAGTGTTACATGATTATAAGTGTAATGTAATTGAGGTCTATGTTGAACATGGAAGTACATCAGTAGAGGAGTTTTTTTATGCCACCATCAATACCATCTTCAGTTGTCATTAAAGAGATGGAGTTAGGTGATGATCATCCTCAGGCAACCCAAGATATAAATGATACACAAGAGAAGAAAAGATCTGAGGGTGGTAATTCTCTACTGATAAGTTTTTATGATGAAGTAATGCCTCATTTTGAGGATACTCAGTTCACACAGTTGATACTTCCCAGTAATGACATACTACCCTAGTGAGGATGTGACTGAGTTGCCTAGTAGAGATGCCCATACCATTGAGCAAGAGCATGTAGGTACAGAGCATCAACAACAAAGTGATGAGATAATTGAATCATCTGAGTCAGAAGATGAAGGTGAGGGTGCAGATGAAAATACATTGCATGACAGTGAGTATGAGGCTGAGGAAGATGTACACATTTACAATGCACAAGTTGAGGCTGAAGAAGGCAGGTATAGGAAAAGTATATCACAAATTGAGGATCAGGGGGGTGGTAATTCTGAAGGCTATCATTCTGATGACTTGAGGAGTTTGCCTAGTGAATCTGAGGATGAAGAAGGCAAGGAAAGCCACCCTCAGTTTAATCCTGACAGAGACATGAACAAACCTAGATTTAGTGTGGGCATGTTATTTGCTAACTCATAAGTGCTGAAGGAAGCTATTAGGGAGCGTTCAATCATTACAAGGAGGAGAATTAAGCTTTATACTAATGAGAGAAACAGAGTCAGGGCAAAGTGTAAGGGAAGTGATCAATGTAAGTGGGTTCTCTATGCATCTAGGCTTGAAGAGAAAAATTGTTTGATTGTGAAAACATATAAAAAAATACATACTTGCCCAAACATATACTATAATGTTCATATCAAATCTGGTTGGCTGTCTAAAATGTATTTAGACAAGTTCAGGTCAAATCCAACTTGGCCAGTTGAATCCATTAGGGATACTGTAAGGGTGGAGTTAGAATCTGGTGTTTCAAGGACTAAGGTATACATGGCAAAGAGAAAGGCAATTGATTTGGTTGATGGAAGTTACAAGGATCAGTTTAAGGGGTTGTGGGACTAATGTCATGAGATCAGTAGGACTAATCCAGGTTCTACTGCAATCATCAAATTGTGTGAGCCCATTGTTGGTGAAGAGTTTCCTAGATTTCATAGATTATACATGTGTTTGGGGGCTTTGAAGGCTGGTTTCAAAGCAGGTTGTAGGAAGGTGGTTGGGCTTGATGGGTGTTTCTTAAAGGGCCCTTTCCCAGGACAGTTGTTGACAGCAGTGAGAATTGATCCTGATAATGGAATGTACCCCTTTGCCTGGGCAGTGGTTGAAGCTGAAAATCAACAATCCTGGAAATGGTTTATCAAATTGGTGGTTGAAGACTTAGACATTGAAGACCAAAGTGATTGGACTTTCATTTCAGACCAACAAAAGGTAATATTTTATTTGATTTTTTCAATTGTAAATTTGATTTACATTAAGAGTAAATGCTTCATACTTTATTAGTAACTGCTCCTTACTTTATCAAGGTTTGTTGTCTGCACTTGAGGAAGTAGTGCCAGATTGTGAGCAAAGGTATTGTGTCATGCATTTGTACAAGAACTTTAGGAAGCTATTTCCTAGTTTAGATATGAAAGAAGCCATGTGGAATGCTGCAAAAGCCCCTAATGTCACATACTTTAGGAGAGCAATGGACACATTAAAGACAGATTGTGTAGGGGCATTTGAGTACCTTCATAAGATACCTGCTAGTCACTGGTGTAGGTCCCATTTTTCACTCAAGTCTAGATGTGACTTATTGTTGAATAACTACTGTGAGGTATTTAATAGTTTCATCCTTAGCAGTAGGGATAAACCAATAATTTCATGCCTTGAGGCAATAAGGGGTCTTATGATGGGAAGGATTGTGAAGAAAATGAGGGCCATGGAGAAGTGGGATGGCCTTTTGTGTCCAAAGATACAACAGAAACTGGAAACCATGAAGTCAAAGTCCTGCCATTACAATTGTGAGCGGAATTGTGGTACTCAGTACCATGTAAGGGCTGTAAGTAGGGAAAAGTATGTTGTAGACCTGAAGGAGAGGAGTTGTACTTACAGGAAATGAGACCTATGTGAGATCCCATGTGCCCATGCTGTTTCTGCTACATATAATGACATGGCAAATGGAGGGAGTGGGGGTGAACCTAAACTTTGGGTTGATGAATGTTTTAGGGTTGAGACCTTTAAGAAGGTATATAATCATCTGTTGAATCCTGTTAATGGTCCCAACTTGTGGGAAGAAACAAATAAAACTCCAATTCTTCCACCTCTTTATCATAAACAACCTGGTAGGCCTAAGAAGACAAGGAGGAAAGATAAAAATAAGGGGAAAAAAGTTGTGATGGATGAACATGTAAACAGACTTGGTAGAAAGGGTATTGTGATCAAATGTAGCAGTTGTGGTAATGCTGGACACAATAGCAGAAGTTACAGAGGTCAAGGATCTCAGCCAAAAGGGAAAGAGGCAGATTTAGCTTCAGGTCCTCAACAGAGAGGAAAATCAAAGGGCAAAGGCAAAGAGAAAGGTAGTGGCAAAGGCAAAGAGAAAGGTAGTGGAAAGGTAGAAGTGCAGTAGGAAAAAGTCAGGGAAGTCAAGCAGGCACATCCTCAACTGGTCAAAGGACTAAACAACATAGATTGAAGAAGAGGAAATTTACTGATCCAAATCCCAGGGGCTGGTTACAACCTGAACCTAGAAGGAAGTATCCAGTGAATGACCAATTTATACACTGACTTATTTTTCATCACATTACTAATAGTTCATCCTTGAGTTGATGGTGTGGTATTTTTTTTTTCAGGTCAAGAGAAATACTACAAGGCAAGGTGCTCAAGAAGAAAGCTCTAGGGTAACAAGGTCATCATCAGCTAGGGCTCATGGATTCTCTACTGTAGCTTCATTGATGAGAGAAACTGGTTGACAATGAACAATTGGATGTAATTAGTCTGATAGGTGGAAAATGAACAAATATTTTAGGCAAGATATATTGATTGCTAGGTGAGTTTGATTCCTATGTAATCTTTTGGCAACCTTTCAAATTGGCTACTTTTACATGTAATCTCTTGACAAGTCCATCATTTGGAAATGCATGTGATTCTCTTTTGACACAAATACTTTTTAGTTCAGGTTTATGCATAGTTAGACATGACATTGTGACAGAATCTTGTTTCCATCTTCCCAATTTCATTGCTTCATCTGATTCCAATCATGAACTCAATGCACACTCAACAGGGAAAATTAACTCAGCAAATAGAATTGTTTCCTTTGATTCCAATGTTCTTAAAATCCATCTATTACAAAGGTCCCTAAGCTATTACAGGTCCTTGAGCTCCAACAACTTAGGTGAACCAGCTCCTTTAGATCCCATACTCCCATTTGAACTTTTAAAATTGTAGCTCATAACAAACAACATGAACCATGAGTAGAGCAAAGCAACCCACAACCACCTTTGCTTAGTGCGATAGCTTCCCAATTCCTTTCCACATGTTGACAGTTTCTTCTGCTGCTCTTCAAGTTGCACCATACATCTTTGGAGATCCTCGTCCAAGCCATTTATTTTCTGTAACAACCTAGGGATCACTTGAATAGAGCGGTCACACATAGGTGGATCAATCCAATTGAAGTACTCACAGCGGACTTCTTACAAATACATGGTGGGTGTTTGAAAAAGGATGAAAAATTATGAAGAAAATAGAAGGAGCTAAACAACAGTTAGGACATTACCTGACCATTTTCCGCTGCACAAACCAAAAATCTTCTCCCTGGGTTTCTGTTGGTCCATGAAGTCTTAATGATGGGATTTCTTCGGCAGTAGCATACCATTGCATCCTCTGTTCTCTTTCAGGCAGATGGGTTTTGGAAGGAAAGTATATCACAAGGGAAGGGGAAAATGAGGGAAATGAGAGGGTAAGAGCAGTTATGGGAAAGATTTATGTGAAGAGACGAAATTACCCCCAATTTGAAGGGTCGTGTGCGCGGCGGCGCATGACTATTTAACGGAGAAAATTTAATATCGGCAGACAGAGTGGTCAAATCGGACAGATTTGAAAGTCCAGTGGCCAAAATGGCACAAAATAGTTAATTGACTTTAGTGAATAAGAGGTCATAGTTCAGTAGCCATTTGTGCATTTTACTCATGAATCTAAGAATGTGATTCTATGTTAAGAATTTGATAGGCGATTGTTGGGTTTATTACAATGACTTTTGTAGGATAGGTCCTCATAAAATGCTCATGATTTGCTTCAATGTTAAGCTTTTAGAAACATTTTAAAAAGTAAAACAAAAAAAGAAGAAGGGTAAAACTGCATATGAAGAACACTACCTTGGCGTTTGGATACCCTTTTTTTTCCATTTTCATTTTTGTTTGTAAATCACACAAAATGCACCAATATGTTTGGATATCGTTTACGAAAATCATTTTCAAAACCATCTCAACTCAATCCCAAAATGCATCGATTAGGTTTTTTTATTTATACATCCAAGAATGCCCTAGCTAGTAGTATAGTGAAATGTGGTAAATAGAACATCAGGTTTTGTGCAATAATAATATCTCTGGAATGATAGAGAAGAAAATTATATATATCCTGACTTTGATCACTTCTTAAGTTTACACTTATCAAGTAATGCGGTGTCAAGCTGCAACTACTTTTACATGCATTATTATATGTTAGTCATTATTAGTTACTTCAAAAATACTTTTCAATATTTTTTTACTGTCGAACCCAGGGGCACGGACGGTGATAATAATATAACTTTCCAAGATCAGATTTCACATCCAACAAGAATTTATTCAACCATCCAAAAGGCAAGCAACTACTGTGGAAGAAATGACAGTCTTATTCATATGATCGCTTTATTGAGACAAAAAACGAGTCATTGAAAAGTCCGTTTTTGATCCCATAAATGAAGTTATTGATGCTGGAAAGGAATGGGGCATGAGGGAAAACTTACAGGAAGGGCTCTGTGGATCCAAAACTCTCAATGTAAGTTTTTTATTATTATTTGAGAATATTCAAAAATATATACAGGAATTGTTTTTATTCAAAAGCTTTTTCGATGGCATATTTGGCTCACTGCCTGCACTGTCCTGACCCGAAAATATTCTTCTTCTTCTTTCTCCCCCCACCCCCTACATATCTATTAGCGGTGAAACAAGACAGTATGAAGCAACTTTACATAACTCCTCAAAGTGGGTACTAGTCTAGAATGTATTGGATAGCCATGAAGAGAAAATCAGCTCCAAGGAAGAACACCTTGCAAATTGACAACAAAAGTTATGTTACGTAAAATATTTTTGGAGTTTTCTTAGGTAAAAGGTAGTGTCATTTAAATCTCAAGACCAGAAGCTCAGCATACAAAACAGAGTACGAAAAACTCATCAAAGCTAACCAAGGATGTAATTCGGTTAGATTGTGTGAAAGCCTTAACCTCAAAACTAATTGGAAACGAGGAGAGAGGCGCGCAAGACTTATTCGTTTAAATGTGAATCATTCTTCACTTGATGTGAAACAATATCTTAACACGACCAATCACGCATTGCTAGACATCTTTCGAGTGGATCAAACGCGTGGATGAACTAAGGCCCTGTTTGACACTCATTTTTTTTTTTCAGTTTTGGAAACTGAAAAAAAAAGTTGCGTTTGGTAACCATTTTTCTTTTTTTCTTCTTCAATTTAAAAAACCAGTTTTTAAACTGAAGAAGAAAAAAAAACTCCAATTTTTTTTTTTCAGTTTTGGTTTTTTTTTAGACCACCACCCTCCCACCGCCGGCACCCATCGCCGGCCTCCAGCAGCCACCGCTACCGCCACCACAAAAAAAACTCAAAATAAAAACTGGGTTATCAAACACCCACTTGTTTTTGTAAAAAAAAATTAAACTGCTCTTTAAATATTTTTTTTTTTTTGGAAAATGAAAACAAAAAAAAAAGTGTTGTCAAATAGAGCCTAAATTGGGTGGCAGTGAATTTGATTTTTGGCTTGTCTGCTTAAATATATCATCTTGTTCTGAAATCATGTGAAAACCTTTAACTCGAACCTGATTGACAATGAAGGGAGAGACTCACAAAACTTATGCATTTAGTTGTTAATAATTATTTACTCGATGTGAGATTATATCTCAACAAGCAACTGTAATTGTCATAAGAAAGTATTTTCAAGAGAGTCCTTCAAAATTCCGTATAAAAGTATGCAGAAGTGGAAGCGTGTCATGCTCTTGGAGTATCACGAGCCGGTCTTGTTGTGGCCTAATAGGCTCGAGGGTGATCGACCGCATGCTCAAATGACAACATCTCGTGGAAACAGTAAGGCTTCACTCACCAAACCAACACAAATATCAACAGAAACTAAAAAAATATACAACTCAGATGTAAATTTCATTTCTAATTTCACTACAAATCATTCACAATATAACACTTATTTTACAATCCAAAAATTAACAAAAAGAGTGCTTGAAAATCGATCCACAGTTCTCTTGAATGTTTTTTCTAAGGCCACGATCGACATTATCACCTTACTTTCAAACATAAAATGTTATGTAAGGGGTGAGTTTTCACGTTCTTAGTAAGTAATTAGTGACCTAACTTGTTGGATAATAACATGTTCAAAAAATAATTAATTTTTTATTAAAGTTACAGTTTTAGAACCTCTAGAAGACGAAATCATTTTGCAATAAAATGTAGCTTCCTGAAAAATGCGTGCAGTAAACAAAAATTACAGTAACAAAACAAAGTTCGGCCAACTAACTACATCTAACCGTCTGATACCACCAGGAGTATATAGATAATCTACCCGAAAATCATTTTGGCTCTGCACTAGTCTCGTAACCTTAACAAAAACAACAGCAGTAACAGTGATAGAGCCACGTTAATGGGTAACAGAGAGAGTCAGAGAGATCCTACAAAGCCAGTAATAGTAACATAATTCTCCTGTAGGGGAATAATATCAGCTATAGTGTGCATAGCGGTGACGCAATCAAACAGATAGTTAAGCATAATAAGTTTCTCAATAACAGTTTTTAGCAAAATTATGTTCTACATTCCCTCCCGATCTCTACTAAAGGAGTATTTCATTTTCATAAACGAAACCCTCTTTGTGAAAAACGAATAAACATATAGAATATGTAAAGATATACTGGATGGATCAAAGATCAGTGATCATAACTTACCAAAACTCAAATCTTGTTATCACAACTTACACAAACTTAATCTTGTTATACTCCACCAAGATCTTTTACCTCTTAAATCTTGCAAAACCATAACAATCTCTTTTCGACTAAACTATCTATGGCGTTTTGGGGAAATGACAAATGACATTTTGGTTCGATTGGTGACGGTAGGGGTGGGGGAGGGAGGGGGACAGTGGTTCAATTTACGGTGGTGGAGGTGCAGGGAGGGCGGGGGTGCTAGTTCTAGGTTTTTTCCCCCTTTACAGAAAAAACTTGGCATTTTAGAGAAAGTTAGGGGTATTTTTGGTATTTCATGTCCACAATTATCCAGGTTGCAATTATCAATAGATAAAGGGATTCAATTGTCAAAATTAATACCTGAAGGGGTCGACCCGCGAACTCAAAATACATGAGAGGGTCGTTTGTCATTTTCACTAACCTTTTTTTCTAAGCACCTTTTTCTTTTTTAGTTCTTTCTTTTGCACCGTGATCCTCCTTTTGTTCTCTCTTGCCACTGCCACTGTCCTATTTTCTCTCTTCTAAAGCATTAAGTCATTCATAAACTCTATCCACTCATTCAAATTCTATCTTTCCTTCTATTCCTCATACAAGCTGGTTCATTACACGGGTTCACTCAATGTTATGTTAACCCATGTCACATTAAGTCTTGATTTATATGTATATAAATTAAAAATCTTCCCATGAGCTTTGTCTTTGTGAGATCCCATACTAACTGTGTATTAGGCCTTATAAGATCTTGTCGGTAAACTCTAAGTACTTATTGGCTAGCTCTTTCGAGAGAAGCAACACCTATGATTAGGCTGTGGACCGGATCGTTACACCTATGATTAGGAGTACTAGCGATGTGTCAGAGCGTGGCGCTAGAGGCACGATAAGTGTGCCAGCGAGGACGCTTGGTCCCAAGGGAGGGATTGTGAGATTCCACACTTGTTGTGTATTGGGGCGGATGAATATCCTATATCGGCTGTGTATTAGAAAGGAGTTGGGCTATGTGTAAGATAAGGTTAACTTAAAATTTTGCCTTATAAGATTTTATCAATAAATTCTAAGCACGTGTCAGGTCGTTACAGTCTCTTCAATATCTAAACCAAATAATTACTCGAAGTTCAAGACTTTAAGCCATATTTGAATCTTTTTCCACCAGGTTGCCTCTCTAGTCTTACTAGACCCATTGCAACTTCTAGTCTTCTGTAGCTGTTACATAATCACTCATAACCCCACTTCAGCTTTTTTATGCTAACACCATCGAATCAATTCCTCTTTTAATTAGACTCCACACCAGACTCCAAACTTATGTAATTATTTGTATAAAATTCTAACTCTCCATTAAATCACTGAAATATATCGTTAAATTACCACTTTCAACGATTGTCGTTAGATTTGACAAGTAATGTTATTTTAATTGTCGCTAAAGCAACAAATAAAGTACTAGAATTTACCATAGAGGTCAAGCAGTTTAGAGAGATCTGAGGATCACATGGTAAGTATCTGTAAGATTTCCGTTTAACCCGATCCAGATTGACTTGCCATTGATGGGCGGTGAGCCTTGGCGCATGAAGGTTGCCCCATTCTAGCCTGGAGGTCAAGCATTTGGAACATGGAAACAGCCTCTCCACCAAAGTGGGGCTAAGGTTGCATACACCAACCCTTCCTCGACCTGCAATGGCAAAGAACGCTCGACTGATGGAATTCTTTTTTAACTTTTCCTTTTCATAAATGGAGGAATCTCTGCAATTTTTATCTAGTGGTTATTCACATCCTTGCTTATCGGAGAGAATTTGCAATCCAATTAGCTCTCAGCTTGTACGACAAAATTTCAAAGTTCAGCTAGAAAAGCAGCTTTCAACTCATTCTCATAGGATTATGTCTGTTAATTCTAAAAATTCGAGCAAACCTGAATTAGGTGGTCTCAAGTTCTCCATGGTAGCTTCTCTCGAGGGCGTAAATCGTCTTGGGGTTCTGAAAGTAAGCAAACTTGAGTACCATCTTTCTCATTTAAAGGAGTAGCAATCATGATATATCTTTTGGTTGAGTGGAGAAGCACTCCAAAGGAGATCCTTGAGATAATGAACAGTGATGAATTGAACTGACCATCTTCAATATCAAAAGTCACCTGCATGGTCTTTTCTTATAATCGAAGATCTGGATGTAGTTTGAAGTCCTTGATTGTTCATACATACGAAACATACCCTTTCTTTTCTTATCAGAAGAATGCATGAGACCAAGCACGTAACCGAGTCAAGAGAAAGGCGAGTTACTGCCCCCATAGCTTATTCTTCATTTTTCTGTGATTTTTTTTATCTCCTCCTTGTCTGGACACTATTACTTCGGACATGTGCTCTTGGCATCTTACGCAGTGAATCTGGGTGCTCGTTTAGATACTAATAACCTTGACTGTGGCTAGATTGTTGGCTGTTTATAATCTTTCTGCTCAAGGTATAACACTGAATAAAAACTTATGTATAAAATTCATTAAGAGTTGAAACTTGATCTTCCTTCCCTAAGAAGAAACTCGTCGAATTCTCCTACAGTATCGTTGCAACTAAATGCAATTCAAATGTTAACTCCAAGTCTTCGAGCTGCATGCCTGAGCAAAATTTCCTACACTTTTACCTGTTAGTTACAAGAAATCTAACGTTTTTATTGACGTGGGAACCCAAAATAGAGAATATGTGCAACGATGTATAGACAATTAACCTAGTAACTTTACTGTTAGAGCAAATGACACCTATTTAGACATGTCAAAGCGAACTAACGAGAAGAATTCACCCTTATTCTACCAAGTCTGTCTCTGGCACATCAGATGCATGTATTGTTCCTAAGATATGAAAATAAGATTTTGCCAAACTAATTACATCGAATCACAATCAATAACAAACCAATTAAATGACATATATATTAATCCAAGAAAAGGTTTAGGTAGCTTGGAATTGTTGAGGCATGCAAAAATGCGGTTCTCTTGAAGAAGATACGCCCCAAAGTCCGCATTTGGTCAACAGTGTTCCACCCTAAAAATACGAAAACGTGCAGTGGAGAATTTTGATGCAGCATAATTCCCTCTTGAACCTTAGAGCATCCGTATGCGCTTAAGAATAATATATGAAATTATTATGTTAATAATTGTAGAACAAAGAAGAGAAATGAAAGGAGATAGAAGATATTTTTAGAGAGAATAAAGTGCTATTTTTTCTTCAGCTTTCTCCCCTTTTTACAAGCTTCTCTTTTAACTTTTTTTTTCTTCGAATGTACTGAAAATATAGTGGAGAGATTACAAGCACATGTGGAGAAAATATGAGAGAGAAAGTGGGTATTTAAAAGTGCCACTAATGACTTAGAAGACCTAGTAAAAAATTATTGCATTTTAATTTGGATATGTCCCACTGATCTTATTATATTTTATCTTTTAATCCAACAACATCCCACAAAAATAAAAAATAAATAATACGTCATTTGAGTGCTTTTGCTGTGCATTTTTCGTAAGTGTCTTCTGAATTTGAACCTACATTTCGTGTTAGTATGATTTTCATTTAAAAAATCATAGTGTACCAAGTCTTAACTAAGCCCTTTTCTTCAAACTTTAACTTGCCATGGACACAATACGAATGATCAATTCGCTTCTGTTTATTTTTGTGTGTTTTGGCATGCACACTACATATTCATGAGTGAGGAGTAGTTCATCTTCCTATAGTAGCGACCTACTACCATACTCATATAGGTGAGTTCTACAAGGGTGATTTGTTACCAACACCCTGTAGATTCTTGCCTTAGCCTTTTTAGAAAACTCTTCCTCAACCATCATAATATGAACACACGATAGGAATGTAACTAGGAAAATTCTCTAAATTAGGAAAATTTAATGCTCTCCTAGTCACCCTACAACTTCGTTTTACCGTTTGAACCTCATTCATGTGATCTCCAATTACAAAAGGTTACGTATATATTGCGGTGACTAACTTCTAGGTCTCATTCCCCTCGATGATTCAATGATTAGCCTGAACCTTTTGTAAATGGGTTTGCTAATTGTTTTTCAGACCTTACAAAATCAAGTGTTATCACACCTCGAAAAAACAATGCTTGTATAGAATTATGTCTAATTCTAATGTCTTATTTTTTCATTAGAACTTTTACTTTTGGCTTTCAAGATTGTAGCTTTGACTATCGTGATGTATCGAAATAGCAGGTATGGGCTTACTAAAAAAGGTAAATCTACGGAAAAAAAAATGTTAAGCCATTCCGTCTCAATACTAGTGAAATCTCAAGCTATAAACTCGTCTTCCATTGTAGAAGAGATGTAATAGTTTGTTTAATGGACTTTCAAACTATAGCACCACCTCTTAAGGTGAACACATATCAATATTAGCCTTGATCTCGTCTGAGTCTGTGATCCAATCGGTATCACTAAACCCTTCTAAAACACCAGGAAAATTCCAATGATGAATCCCATAGTTTAATATTGTCCTTCATATATATATATATATATAGGGTCGAGATCCACTGCCCGTGCTGGCAAATTAGTTTTCTTGCCAACGCGATCTAGCCGTCTATCCGTGATTTATGGACGGTCCAGATTAGATCTTTTCCCTCAAAAGTGCTTGATAACCCTAGTACTTTAACATATTTGCAATCTAGGCCCAAAACTTTAGAACAATATTATTTTATGCACCCTAATACCTTGTCACATACAAAGAAAATTTAGGGTATAACGCTACGTACAGAAATTCTACTCTGGGTCCTTGAATGTACGCCCGCCATGCTTCTTCTGTTACTTTTCGATATCCAAGCTTTTCACCCGGTGGACACACAGCTTGTTACCTTACGTTCCTCAGATTTGGCTAATGGGTATTATCAAACACCCTCAAGCTTTCAGGATATTGGTTTGAAAATTGCAGTAGAAGACGTACTAAAATCAATACCTCTTTATTTATACTGGAAATGAAATATTACATAGGAGCAATAGAAATGAATGGTTTCTTCTATTGTTGCACACACTAAAACTTAGCACACTTCTCACTACTTTACACTCTTACACACTTCACACTCTCTCATACTTCCTCTGCCTTCTAACTCTTGCTTCGACCCATTTTATAGAAGAAAGGATCAGGCACATAGGATTCTTCAATAGTGAAAAAATACTCTATTATCTTTGGTAGGGCCTCTTTTCTTTTATTGTGGCAGAAAATTTTATTCTTTTCTCCACTTGGTTTTGTCATTTTCACTGGCCATTATTCGATCATGGCTAATCTGTGGTCCCGTACCTTCTTGTATAGCTCAAAAGTTTGGCTGGGTAGATCAAGTTCTTCCTGTTCTTGGCTGTTGAATTGTTCATAGAGCTTGATTACCTGATTTTGACCCTGTTTGGAAGGCTCTATGGATGCTCTGTTCCACTTCAGGATCACTATCCTTCGTCCATCACAAAAACATGCTTCTATGGGATCAGCTACTACGGTCTCAATGGTTGCATGAACACAACTGATTCTTTCGATCTTGTCTTTTTCTGGATTATACATATTCCATAGCTCATCCTTGTGTGGTCGATAGAAATTCATTAACTCTTTATTAGTGAATCGATAAATGAACCAAATCTGATATGGTTGGTAGAATTTGGTTTCGCTTCTCTCTGCCAGTGTTGACAGTATTTGGACTGTGATAATCTGTTGCTTGAATTCCATAACTTCAAGAGCATATCGAACTATAGCTGAGAGATTATCGATGAGTTGATAATCATCTCGATTTATTTCGAATGTGTCTATGAGTCCATGTTCAATCCATTTAAGATCAACCTTATCAGATGGTAATGTGAGGCTTGGCCATCCATAATCCCAATTCAGGAACTCCTTAATTTCTGGCTTGCGAAGAATATCTTCGTGTTCATTCTCCTTCCTAGCTAATTCTTTTATTTTCTCAGTGATATCAGCTAGGAGCAATGATTCTAGTTCTTCTAGCAATTGAATCCTTTCTTTCTTTTCTTGTAGGACTATCATTCCTTCTTTATCGCTTATATTAAGCCTTTCTTCTAAGTGCTTAACATAATCAGTTAATTGGCTGAGGGTTCTTCGTAACTCTTTTCGGTAATTTTTCCTCAGATAATGCCAGACATTTCCAAAGAGTTTTTTACTCTCTTCACATAACCCTGGATCATAAAACATTTTTGTTTTATTATCATTAGATTGTGTTATGGTAGCATTTTGCCTTGAAGATTTTTCATTTTCGTCAGTTGCCATTTTTATTTTTTGATCCTTGTTGTTAGGATAATAATTTTTTATTTTCTTGCCCACTTGCTTAGGGCGCCTTGCTGTCGAGGTTTCAGCCTTACTCTCTTTATTCCAAAACTTATGCATTGATTTTGAACACTTAGTTTTGCATCGCTCTGTTTTAGGGCTTTCAGGTTGGTAGTTCCAACCATCCTCTTCTGCTACTGGGGGAGGATTTGTGAATGACAAAGAACTGTCATTCTCCTTCCTAGGATAAATGACGTAGTAGTGGAATTTTCCTAATGGTTCTCCTAGTAGACCGACTTCAGGATCTCCTGCTTCATACCTTTCTTTTAAGGCTCTTTGAGTAGTCTTTTTTGAGGTAACAACACCTCCATGCATGATAAAGCATAATTCCCTTGTTAGGCTATCTGCAAGTGCATTTTTGGCTGATGAGATGTATTCTACATCAAATGTATAGTAACTAAACTATTGTTGCCATCGATAAAGTCTTGTTTGACTAACATCCCTTAGGTCTCTCTTAAGGAAAGCTTTAAAACACCTATTATATGTTATTATAAGAAAGTGTTCTGAAACTAGAAATATGTAAAAAGATTTTATGCCACGTTTTATAGCTAATTTTTTTTTTCATTTATGTGATACCGAGTTTCTGCATCCTTAAAGGTTCCACTCCAGTATCCATACAGCTGTTCTTCAGCTTGATCAGGGGGTATTGCTTTTAATACTGCACCTCAACAATTTTCAGAAGCGTCAATTTCTACAACTAGCTTGTCTCCTTGTTTAGGCAAGCTTAGTTTTGACAGGGTTTTTACCTGTCCTTTTATCCATAGAACATTTTGGGTGTCTTCATCTTCCCATACCCATTTTCCTTTTCTAAGCTTTTTACTTAAGGTCTCCGTTAGGTTTGATAAATGAGGGATGAATTTCCTCGCGTAATTTAATAACCCAATAAACCTTTGAAGTTTCTTTACATCATTGATTTGTTCTGAAAATAGCTTTATTTTTTCAGCTATATGATCTTGAAGGACAATTTTTCTACTGCCTTTTATTCTCAATCCTAGAAAGTTAATAGTGGTTTGTTCCCATTAACATTTCTTTTGTGATAGTACTAGTCCATGGTCAATGAATTCTTGTACTATCTTTTTTAGATGATTTCTATGTTCCTCTCTGATTTTTGAGAATACTAATATGTCATCTATGTACACCACACAGTAATCTCCGTACTTTCTAAAGATGTTATCCATCCTTATTTGGAATAAGGGCGAAGCATTTTTCAATCCGAATGGTAAAACCGTCCATTCATAGTGCCTTTGTGGTGCGCTAAAGGCAGTTAATGGAATTGATGATTTTTCCATTTTGATTTGCCAATATCCGCTTTTTAAATCAAACTTTGAGAAAAAGTTGGCTAGCTGAATTTTGTTTATCAGCATATCCTTGTTTGGAAATTTATAGCCATCTTTGACTGTTGCTGTGTTTAAAGCTCTATAGTCTATGACTAATCTGGCTTTTCCTCTAGCCTGTTCTGCATGATTTTTTACCATGAACGCCGGACTTGAATGAGGACTCTCACTGAGTCTTATTAACCCTTGTTTTAATATTTCAGTAATCTGTCGTTCAAATTCCTGAACCATCTCAAGACTATGTTGCATTGGTTTTACGTTAACCACATAGTCTTTTTCCTTGAGGGTCAAAGTTGCCAAAGGTTTATCTTTTTTCCATAATTTTAGCGAGTCATCACTAAAATTATTTTATAACATTTTTTTATACTATCAAGACTAGGAATTTTTTTTCCTTGTTTGCATTAATAATGTTGGTTTATTTCTTTAACCCAACTGTCATCTTCTTTGATTAATTCTTCTTTACGTAACTCTTCTTTGGTTACTTCTTCTTCAAGTAACCTTTTTCATGAATATTTTTTGTTCTCTTCACCACGCTGGGCTGCTTAGAGAGACTCACTCTTGATGTGTTTTTGGATTTATCCTAGTTTTTCTGGACGAAAACCAAATTTACATTTTTTAGCAGCATATTTTAACAACGGAATTTTTTGACGTTGTATCTCAATATGAAACTCTTCCTGAATAAATGGTCGATTTTCAGCTTGTTTGAGGAAAGCATTTCCGATTAGAAAATCACCATCTAAATCAGCGAATTGGATTACTCACTCTATAATTAATTGTTTTCCATTTATTCTGACCGGAATATTATATGCTTCATATTCTGGTTCGAACTCATCGCCATTTGCCATGCGCATGTTCATGAGTTGATCTGTTTCGATCCATTTTTTAGAGGGTAATATTCTTGATCGTGCTAGGCAATAGGATGTTCCAGTATCTACTAAAGCATCTATTTTAAAAGGGTGATAATTCTGAAAGTCGAAACTTAATTCTATATAAGAATTGTTTGGACTTACCGCCATCCGTTTGTTATTCATTTTTTCAAACTTTCTTTTACTTTTGATAATACTTATAATGTCTTGAATACCCTTTTCAAGGTCATCTCTTGTCAAGCCTTTTTCTTTAAGCTTCTTCATGACAGTATCATTTACTGATGTTGTGGTCATTACATGTATGGTTTCTACACGTGATGACATGCTTCGTCTAATTCGAATGGTAACTGTTTTGTACCCAATGATGTCTTTATCAGAACTATTTTCTTCTTTGATAGCTTATTCTACCATTTTTCCCTTTCCTTTACCTTTTGGATTTGTAGACGTGGAAGGTATGGAAGAGACAGAATGCCTCCTTAGTTCTTCAAGGATAACAACTCCTTTATTTTCTCTAATATGCATTTGTTCTAGTTGTTTACTAGCTAATCCTTCTCCTATCACCCATTTTTTAGGCCATGATAGTTGCTTTGGATTTATCTTCCGTGCTTTTATTGCTCGGACATTACTATTTGTTTGTTCAAATAGTTCTACTTCACTGTTTAGTATTTTACTTAGTGGGTCAGTGGTATTTACCACTCTGTAAACTAGACGGTATTGTACTGCAATATTTTTGCAGACTTCTTGTAACTCGGTCATGCCTTGAGTCTGAATCCTCAGTCCTAATGCTTTATTAAGATAATGATCTTTTAATGACATGAAGTAGTTTGGTGTAGTTTTAAACCAAACTGGTCTGTTATACAAGTTACTTTGGATACCCCCTATTAGGGTTTTTTCAAATGTTTTTCCACGGATTATCTGTTAAACAACAGATTATTGGTGTATATCTGCCATCTATGAATAATGGACAAAGACTTACTTGTATCATACCAAAATGGACATAGTGATATCCTTCTCTAAGGTATTGTTTTGCCTTATCTGTCTTGAAGAGTGGAATGTCTAGTATTATTTCTTCAGTTTGACCTACTGAGGTTTCTCCTTCAGAGATATCTACATTCATCTTACTTCTGAACCTGAATATGGAGTTTTTGTATATTTCTCCAACCTTGATTTTAGGCATTTCCCAATGGTTTATAGTATAACCGAGAGTTTCTTCCTCAATTGATTCGCTCTGACTAATTATGTTATTAGATAACGGAATCATCTCTTCTTCATGGTTGTAGGTTTCTGACATCACGAAGATCGTGCCTATGCCTTTTAAGGTTCTGTTTAAACCTTCTTCTTCATCTGATGTTGTTTCATCATCAAATTCGTAGTCGTATTCTGAAACAATCTCTTCTACTTCGTCTTCAGAATCTAATTTGTATCCCCATGCTGGCTCGTATCTTTCTTCAGCAAATAAGAAAGATCGTATATTTTGCTTTCTTTTCTTACTTGGACATTTATTTGCATAATGTCCTTTTTCGCCGCACAACCAGCAACAATCACACTCTTCTGGTGATTTCCCTTTTGGACATGAATGTTTTTTATACGGAATATTAGATTTCTTTCTAATATATCTTCCCCATGGTTTTGGTTTTTCTCTTGATGGATTAATTTTTTTATTCTGAATTTTTTTCCATTTCTTCACACATCTTTTTTCGTTTCCAAACCTTTTCTTCTCGAATTTTTTCTTCGTGAAGTTTGCCTTCTTTTCGCATCCATAACTGTTTACCATGTTATCGACTTTAGAACAGCAGTCATAACTCATATGAGCTTTTTTCATATCTTTTATTGCATGTCCTTTGGTACAATATTTCTTTAGAACTTCTTCTACAGCTGCAATCCTTCTTCATAATGAATCGCAAAGCATTCCGTCGTTTAGGAGTTTAGTAAATTCTTTTTCTGCTAACTCATCTCATGGTTTGGGAAATTTGGCAATAAATTGCTTTTGCCAATGGAGACTGTCTCTGAGTTCTAACTTGTAAAAATATTTTTTAAATTCACAAGTGTAGTTTTTAAAATAGCACATATCACATATTTGTAGCTTTGTCAAATTTGTGAAAGCATTTTTTTCTTGAATACATATATTAGTTATAGATATTCCACATAACTCTCTTTTGATGTTATCTGCGTAAAACATTATCCATTTTTTCAGAAATATTGAACTTGCTCTGGGCTTCAATTATCATTTTGTTGTCTGCTATGCTATTCTAGAACCTAGCTGCATTTCCTCGCAGGGTTGCTCAAATAAAATGTTTCATAGCATGCCTTTCTGTTAAATTACTACCTATTATGGCAATCCTTAAGGCTTGTGCCTAATTATCGATTGTTTCTTCAGTATTTGAAATACAATCGATATCAAGATATATGCCGTATTAATTTACGGGCTAATTTCTTCCATTTCTGGGGACAAATTCTTGTTTTAAATTTGTCTTTATAGGGGCGTTATTAAATTTAGAATTTCTCTCTAAATTTAATTCTGGATTTCACGCTCTTACATAGTTTGGATCGATTTCTCCGTTCCATAAATTTATATCAGCAAATGCCTTATTCACTTCTGATATTGCTCTTTTTTTTCTTATTTATATTGTTGTTCTTTTAGAACAGCGGTGATATATCTCAAATATACTCCCAATAATTGGGGAATACCGGCACTCTCAGTCATACTAGGACACTGGGGATTATCTTATCAAGACTCTATCATCAGAGATAGACACGTGATTCTCTAGAATCCTAATACAATCCTAATTGGATTTGTTCACATTCAAGTCCTACTATGGCTCTTCTTCCTACCATTATATAAAGGGGTCTACCCCCCAGGTAAAAGGGACGACGACGACTACACAACTACACACATACATGCTTTTTCAGAGTTATTATCATGTAGCTGCGCTCTGACTTAAGCATCGGAGAGTTCTCCGCCGGGAACCCCACCCGGCGGTCACTCGTTTTCTGTCTTGCAGGTCATCGGTCCAGGCTCGGGTTCCGCAACATACGCGGGACATATTTTAAGCAGCAACATTTTGGCGCCATTCGTGGGACCCGCCAGCCTAGCCGATTGACCAAACCCAATCACGTCAAAAAAAAAAAATTTACTATGATTGTACAACTTGGAAACCACCGTCGACAGCCAACCGACGGCACCTCCACCGTGGGTCTCCAATCCCAACCGCCTTCAAACAGGCTCCTCATTGTCTTGGAAACTGTCGCCGGCGGCCAACAACAGGACAGTCATCAGCACCTGCACGGCAGGCCCATGCTGCATAACCACGAACAAGGTACGTCACCATCTCCGGCCGCCGTAAAGCTACCCGAGCAGCAGAGAGAACCAGCAATGTACCACCGACGGCACCTCCATAAAAAAGACCAGCAAAAGGAAGAGAAGCAGCGGGGGTAGCACCACCACAAAGTTCAAGCCGTACGCGCCACCGCGTATGCTTCTGAACCATCAAGTCATCCGCCGCAAAAGGACTGTCGTAAACGGCGCCTTTCTCCGGTCACCCAGTCACAGGACATTCACCGCCAACTGTCGCCGTCGGCGGGTCCTTTCTCCGATCAACACAATCGCGCCGTCAGATCGACACCTCCTGCAAGGCGCCGCACCACCGCGGCTTCACCCGACATCGCGCCGCCGTGACATCCCTAGACGCCGACATCCACCCCGGGCAGTAGCAGCGACTTCGCCAGGAGACAAGCAACCATCGTATCAGCATCAATCGGTGTCACAAACGGCCCCCGCCGAACAACGGTCGAAGCAATAAGTTTCAGCGCCGTCACCGTCGCCGATGGCGACTCTAGGCCAGCGTCGACCGCCGTCCGCAATGGCACCAGCTAGTGCCATCACCGCCGCGACAGGCAGCGCACCGCCGCACCATGTGGACCCCAGCTCCAACTCCGGCCACGCTCACGTCACCGGAGTCACCAGCAACGCAAAGCAGTTGGAACCAACATCCCAGAAAAACACAGCAGAGCCGCGGGCACCATAATCCGCCGGCCACCGCCGTGAAAACGGCGAAGCAGATACATCATCTCTAAAAAAAAGAGGGAAGAAGAACGAGGAAAGATGAAGCAGATCCTCTTCTCCGACAAAGCGCCGGTGCCTCACCCAGTGACCTTTTTCGATGTTGTGCAGTCCACCGCGTGAAAACGGCGACAGCGCCGATTCGCCACCAGCTCCCAGAGATCGCCGCCTCAGTATGGCGATGCTTAGTCGAGGGCGGCGTCGCGAGAAACACTGCCGCGATCTGCCCAGTTGCCACCGCAGCCATCCTTGCTTCAGATTTACACCACTACGGCGACGGGAAAAACACGGCCGACATCGCACCGTGCAACCACCGTAGAAGAGCAGCGGCGTCAGCGACCATCATCGGTGGACACTGCGATATCACCGCCGGCATCCATCTTCCCCAACGACGCGCCGTCCACCGCACAACGGCCTCGGCAAAAAGGGCCAACGCCGCCAGACAACCGCCACAACGCTGCCGCATCAAAGGGTCGAAACCTGCAATCATCCACGACGTTGCGCCGGTCACTGAAAGCAAACGGCGACGGCGCCGCTTCACCACAGCTCCCTGACATCGCGCTCTGCTTCCGGCCAGCCAAGCCCCGATGTCGCCGCCGGTAGGCCATCGCCACTTCACTGGGGCCCAATCACCATACCGGTCACGGCCGACCACCGCCGTGAGGCCGCCGGAACAGCGAACGCAAGATACAAAAAAAAATGGAAAGAAGAAGCAGATTAGCGCCGCCGTCAACCTCTAGCACCCGTCGCCGGCATCAACCCTGCGACCATCCCGACGTCGCTCCGTCCATCGCGCCCATCGGGGTGATCGCCGCTTCACTATAGCTCCCTGACGTCGCTGTGCTATTGGCCCAGTCAAGCCTCAATGTCGCCGCCGGTAGAAGCTGCCACCGTTCAGATCTGGTAACGCGCACCGAAACGGCTCATCGCTGATCCTCCCTTGCTCGATGTCGGCGACATGATATGATCCTGCCAGAACGTGCACCACCGCGACAACCATCAGAACAGCCGCGAAAGGCGCTCCCCACGGTCGCTACCATCACCGCCGCAACTTTAAAACGCCGCCAGTCACCGGTTATGCAAAGCTACTGGGACTAACAACAAACATCTCAACATTCTGAAGAAAGAAAGAGAGAGGAGCATGTCACAGCAGCGCCACCAGGAGACTCGAGCCGTCGAGACGCCACCACCGCGCGACGCCGTCGCGTCGCCGTCGCGTCGCCATCTCGCTTCTATTATCCTCATCGTCGCCTGCCAGATTCGTTCCACTACGATGACAAGCAACACGAAGCTACCCGCTGCCACGGCCCCAACTCTTCCATCAGCTTTCTCTTTCGAAACAAATCGGAGAGAACGCATTGGCCACCGAGGCAACCCAATCGACGCCACCGCCGAGGCAGCAGATTGACGCGGGGGCGAAGGCATCCACGCAGAGCTGACCAACACCTCTTCACGCCGCTGCTGGCCGCAACGATTGCCTCTGTTACGCCAGCTCCCTCTGGTGGTCGGATCTCTCTTCAGGTGATTAGCTATGTTCGTCAAGACAAAAGGGGGGCTCGATCTACTGTTCGTGAAACCGGAGGAGCAGACCCAAAAAAAGGTGCACTCCTTCCTTTTAGAGCATTTAATGTTTTGACCCCCTAAAAGTGCATATTTATTCTGCTGAGGCCAAATACTTTTAAAGTATTAAGCTTATAACCCGTGGAACTTCCTATTTAGGTTTAAAGACCACGGGGTCTTATTTATTTGGCATACGCTAGAAGCTATTTTTAGCATTAAGCTTTTAGAATGCACAATTAGACTGAACATGTTGCACATTTTTTAAAAGAGTTAGTGCACTTTTGATAGTGCATGTCCGTCACTAATAATAAAGCGATTATAATTTTTAGCGCTAGCAAGCCTTCCGAAGGCTACTTCCAGTGCTCTTATGGCTAGACCTATTTTTGGCCTAACATTATGCAATTGCATCAAGTGGTGCAAGCGTCACAAGTCAAGACTTCCAACTGCTATGATGTTTTAAGCTCAAGCACATTGTCGTTTAACGGACAAAGTCCTAATAAGGCCACGGTGACTAAACACCGCTCTTAATTCTGTGTTAAAAATATATTTACATTTTTATATGCTTTATTGCTTCAAATGTTATTTTTTCAGTCACGTACTTTTATTTCTTGCAAGGGCTTTTACAGCGCTGGTAAGCAAGGAACAAATTCACAGCCGGCCACGCACACGCCACCGGAGCCACCGGCCACACAAAGTTGCTGGAAGACCGTGGCGGGCACCATAAGCCGCCGGCCACCGTAGTCCAGTTGCCGGAGCAAACAACATCTCAGCGAAAAATAAAAAAAAAATAATAATAAACCAACAGCTCCACCGCCACCAGCGTCGGCGCTAGGCAACGCCATACGACCACCGTTGGTAACAAATTGCGAGCGCCATTGCACCGCCCTCCAGTCAAGATCTGTGCCGCCACAGCCCCAAGAGAATGGCTGCCACTCCCAATCGTGTCGTCCACCACGGTCAGCGGCAACAACTCGACACCGGTCAAACACTCCAGTCACCACCGTGACTATCGGCAGCGCTATTAGTATCACCGCACCATTGCCGCCTCGCTCCTGTCATTCGCAACCCACTGCGGGCATCTTGCCGTCCGCAACCATGGCAAGCCCTGCGGGAAAACACCGGCGCCACAGCCTATTCGTTGCCACCGCTTCCTCAAGATGCACGCCACCGCGACGGGCGATAGGGCGACGCCATCACCACCGCGATTGGCGACACCATCACTGTTTCACCCTTGCGGCTACCAATTGCCAGATCTGCTTCATGTTCAGATCCATTGCCCGCAATGCACGCCGGCTCAATACCGTACCACGGTCACCGGCCGAATACGCGAAGATCGGGGATGGCGAATTTGTTGGTGGCTATGGTCACCGTTTAAGGGCTGCCTCACCGTCGCTCTATCGTCGCCGTTGGTCCACCACTGGAGAGCATCGCGTCGTCGCCTCACCAAGCTGTTCCTCTTTCGGTCAAAGAGAAAGTGGAGCAGACCCAATAAGGGTTTATACTGCGCTCGTAAGCATCAACAATGACGCAAAACCACTTCACAAGCAAGGAACAAATTCACAGCACCCGACGACTTAAAGGTCACGCCTAGGGTTTTTGCGGCAGTATCATGCCGCCTCGACATTATGTATCCGGTCATACAGTGACCGACTATCAACGGTCAAACATTCACACCAGCGCATGCTACTAATGCAACTGGTGAATCAGAGCACTTTGCACTCTATCTGCCCCCGAGGGCACGTATGACGAGAACTCTAAGTTCCGTCCAGCCCCCCAGGGCATTTACATGAGCTACATTCCCCGTCAAGGGCGCGTACGAGAACTCTAAGTTCCGGCAACCCTCCGAGGGTATTTTACATGAGCTCCATGTTCCATTCCCCCTCAAGGGCACTTATCAGAACTCTACGTTCCACTAGCCCTCTAGGGTGGTCCCTCAAGGGACGAACACCCTCAAGGGTGACATGATAGCACACAAGTGTTATCTGACACGGTCTAGCTTTAGTTCTAGCCCGAGAAACGGCAAAACCACGTGGGAGTTCGTCGCCCTACCCTGTTTTGTTAATTCGAAACCTGGCCGAGCGTGAGTGCGAGGCTTCTTTGCCAGCCCTTAGCTGACGATAAGGGTTCGCGTCAAAGTAAAACGCAAGCATGATGTGGTCAGCTCAAGCTAAAGAACACACACTTGCACAAAATAAACACCTTCCACAGGAGAGGTGACCCCTCAAGGGGACATTCAAACACTTAGCACATGCAACAACTTGCATGCACAGCTCTGTGTCCTCTCTCTAGAGAGGCTAACGTGGGGCACATCCTTTAATGGATCCCGAGATCCCATTATTCATCTTCCCAAAGATGATTCCGAATAGCCTACTTAGGCGACATTCGAAAGACCTAGCTCTCAAGAGCTAGAGTTCTAGCATCCTACTCGGGCAAAGTTCCAAGGCTTAAGCTCCCAAGAGCTTAGGTCCGAGTACATGGAGTAGAGAAATATTATTACCCCTACAAGCGGATGGAGAATCCCTTACAGATCTAACGTGTGTCTCAAGACACCAAGTATGAACTTCCTCAGCCAAACATTTTGGCTAAGGAAGTGGGGGGCTTATGATATATCTCAAATATACTCCCAATAATTGGGGAATACCGGCACTCTCAGTCATACTAGGACACTGGGGATTATCTTATCAAGACTCTATCATCAGAGATAGACACGTGATTCTCTAGAATCCTAATACAATCCTAATTGGATTTGTTCACATTCAAGTCCTACTATGGCTCTTCTTCTTACCATTATATAAAGGGGCCTACCCCCCAGGTAAAAGGGACGACGACGACTACACAACTACACACATACATGCTTTTTCAGAGTTATTATCATGTAGCTGCGCTCTGACTTAAGCATCGGAGAGTTCTCCGCCGGGAACCCCACCCGGCGGTCACTCGTTTTCTGTCTTGCAGGTCATCGGTCCAGGCTCGGGTTCCGCAACGTACGCGGGACATATTTTAAGTAGCAACAAACGGAATCTATTTCATTTATCATTGATTTTTTCAATGATTTTTCTTTTTCTACTTTGTCTACGTAGTCGTTTATTATTTTTTCTATTTCTTCTGCACCTGTTCCCTTTACGGGATCCGTGGTGTCTTTCGAGCCACTCGAAGAGGGTTTTCCTTCGCTACCACTGTATGCTGTAACTTCTTCAAATACATATGAAGTTTCTTTGTAATAGTATTTATTGGTAGTGTTATAACTTCCAAAGTTTGATAAGAAGTTATTTGAGTTTAGGACGTGATTTTCACTTCCTAACCCTTTATCTGAATTGTTTAATTCAGTTAATATCTGAGATGTTATTTGGTTTAGAGCTCTACAGATGTTTAAAGTTTCATGAGATACATCCATTATTTGATTTAATAATCTTGTTATCTCAGTTTTTTCAACTCCATGGTCTAAGTGTATAATTCATGTCATATGATTTAATAAACAAGGAATTTTCATGAGTTTTTCAGTTGAATCTCGCCTTTGATTAGGCTCTGATACCAATTTTGTATGGCCAAATTCTCCCTTGGTCAGGAATGACATGTTCTAATCTTGAGAGGGGTCAATTTTAGTCTTCTGAGAAGTATGAATGGTTTTAAGTGAACTGTTTAAAAGTTGAGGGGTTGAAAATGAAATTAGCCAGAGAGCTAGCAACTTGCTAGCGCTAGCATTTTATCTTCTCCCAATACACACACACACACACACATATCCTTTCTATAGCATGTCAATGTTGAGAACTCGGGTTACAGGTGTATGAGGTCTTGCACAGTTAGAAAAATACATTAAAGATCCGATTATATGAGCATACTTACACTGAAACACACTTTAGGTTTTTTTTTATTTGACATTCAGATTGAAAGGAACTTAAAGACATTCTATTGCAAAATAATTAAAGGTTCTCAACAAGTGATTCACATAATGTGATTGTGTCAAAGTAATAACAACATTATTCTTTACCAATTTGATGCCTAAAATCACATTTGCAGGACCTAAATCTTATGTATCGAAGTTCTTAGACAAGAAATCCTTTGTCTTTTTAGTAACATGCATATTGGTATCAAAGATAAGAATGTAGTCAACATATAAATAAAAGAATAACGCAAGCATTTTCATAGGTTTCACATAAAAACAATTATCATAATCATTTATAACAATTGCTTTAATCCGCTGAGCCAGTTAACAAATCTACAAACTTTTTTTCTCTTGGCCTTTTACAATAAAAATCTTATAGTTGGTCCATATAAATTTTTTCATCTAGGTTCCCAGTTAGAAATGTTGTTTTTACATCCATTGGGTGTATTTATAACTCATAAACAGAAGCAATAACAATCAAAGTCCGATTGACTGTTATACACATTTTAGGCTAGTAACTATTGAAGAAATCTATTCTTTCTTTTTTATTAAAGCCTTTTGCTTGCAAGTCTAGCTTTAAAATTTTCAATTGTTCCATCGGTTCTAAGTTTCTTTCAAAAGGATAAAGGGGGGTGTGTGAGAGAGTCTTACTAATGTAGGTGAGGGAAGATCAGAGGAAGGTCAGCAGATGGAGGTGGTTCACCGAAGACAGAGTAATCATTAGATGATGTGGTTCACCGGTTCGATAGGTTGATAGGGATGTCAATTTGATCCGCACCTGGCGGATCTCCGACCCGCCCTGACCTGATAGGAGCATGTTATTTTGACTTTGACAGGATTATGGGGCATGTATGATATTTATATTTTTAGCCCGCAGCGGGTATGGGTTGGATTTGGTATTCTGTCTAATTCTCCCCGGTATGTGACACGGCCTATGACCTGTAATGCCATGTATTAATTTAATCATAACCCTAAAATATTATGCATTCACAGTCGTCCATCCAATGATATAAGCAGTCACAACTCACAGAAACCCAATACACTCCCCTCAATCTCTCTTATGCCGCACGCTGCATTGTCACCACCATGGCCACAAAAGACCTCCACCTCACCACCACCTAACCATCGACCAAACATTGTCACCACTACCTAGTAGTCCACTAAACACCGTCCAATATTGTCACCTCCACCTCCACCAAACATCGTCACCACCAATAGTACCCCATGACATATCCTCCTACTGGCACAAAATGGAATGAGCTTGAAATTTCAACCTCTGAAGTCAATTTCACCGTCTAAAAACCTTTATGGCATAAACAAGCTCGGGTTCAACCATATGCTTGAATCACGACCAGTAGCCCATACATTGACTGAAATTTGTGCACTTTTTGGCACGATGAAGCTGTCAATTTCTATGTTAGTGTTGGCCTTATGGGGTACTATAAATGGTCATGTTGGGTGCAGTTGACATGTTTCTTTCACAATCGCTTACAAGTACGACAATTTTGCAATGTCTGGTTTTTGATGTAGCTCAATTTTGCCTACGACTTCTTTAGCTTTTTCCTGGCTTTTCCTGATTTTTCTAGGTTTTGTAGTAACTTTGTCATTGCCCATTCTACAGTGAGTAAACGGTATATGTCCTTGATAGAAATAAGTCCTGAAAAGAATAGTGTGAGATTGGCCAAAGAAAATTGATTAAGGTCAGCTTGCATCTTTTTACGGCTACGAGGAAGATCAGGACGGGGTCAGATTTTTTAAAATTCCACTGAATTGGAGATGGTATTCCTATCCAATGACCCAATGGTGGGAAGGGGCGAGGTGGGGCGGAGTTGGGTATCAAGATTACTAGGACAAGTACGGATTTTAAAAGATCCGCATTCGACCCACCCCATTACTATTCCTTCTAGTCTATTGTTGTGGTGCTAAAGCGTGGGAATCATGAAAAAAAAGTACCAGGGCTTAAATAATAATAATAGTAAAAATAATAATAATAATATAACATTTTAACTGTTTTTGAAAAGCACAAAAACGAAAAAAAAAAAAATACTTCAATAGATAACAGAGATGTTACCCACAGTAACTTCTTTGGTAAAAAGCCGTTGCTAATTAATCCATTGGCAAATTGCTTTTTCCAAAGGGATAAACTATTGCTACTACTCAAGTTGTAGGAATCTTCATACAATCCCTTGTACAGTGATAATTAATGATCGCTAAATACTTTAAGTGGCTTTCCTGTTAGTACTGTCTGTTACAATTCTTAACAGTACTTTTTTAGCATCACTAAATAAAAACTACTAAAAAAATTTCGGCGACCATCAATTGTCGCTATACAAGAGATTGCAGGAAAATTCCTACATCGTGGTTAGCAACAAAAAAATTTCCTTTCTAAGGAATAATTTCGTGGCTATTTCTTTTTGCCGCCCAATTTTTTGGATAGTGCTCTTGTTATTCATTTACTAACGAATTTTACATTTTGTTAGAAATTTCGTGAGTGCTGAAAGCTTTACTCCCGAATTAGTATTACTTGAGTAAAATTATGCTGGCAATTACTCTTAGGACGTGTTTGATAACACAATGAAGCACTTAAAACTTAAAAATTTTCAATTAAGCGCGTTTGATAACGCTTAATGTTGTTTCACTTAAAAAGTTAATGCTACCAAAAATAGACTAAAATTTTAAGTCAGGATGGACTTAGGGGCAGTTTGACAAAACTGAAATTTAAGTGCTGAAAAAGTTAAGCACTGAATTCGTAGAACTGAAAACTTTCAGCGACGGAATTTTTACTGATAAATAAATTAAACTGTTTGGTAAACCAAAAGCAGATGTCTGAAAAATGTTTATTTACAAATTTATCCATTTTACCAAAATAATGCATTTGTTTATGTACTTTATAACTTTTTTGGGGAGGCTAAAATCTTATTGGTGGTGGTGGTGGCAGTGACGATAGAGTAGTGGTAGTGGTGGTGGCAGTGATGATGAAATAGTGGTGGTGGTGGTGGCGGCATTGGCGGCGGTTGTAAAAAGGTGTCAATAGTGACGGTAATGGTTCGTGAAGACGCGATGTTGGTAATTGTGATGCTAGAGATAGGCGGCAACATGACGGTCATGAAAGTGGACGTGGTGACAATATCGACGGTATGGTGGAGGTGACGGTGTCCTTGTGGTGGTGTCGGTGGCAGTGGTGATAGTGACTAGGTCGTGGTAATTGTGGTGGTGGTAGCAAAAGGTTGGTTGTATTGTGGTGGAGGCAGTGTTGCCAACAAATTAATTGAGGCGGCATCGTGGTGGAAATTATTATTTTTATGTAAAAATATGTTAAATAACTTTTAACCATCTCACTTGGAATTAAGTGATCAACATTAAGTAAGTTCACCCTGACTTAAAATTTTAGTCTATTTTTGGTAGGAATTAATTTTTTAAGTGATACAAGGTTTAGCGTTATCAGACTCACTTAATTGAAAATTATTAAAACTTTAAGTTTTAAGTACTTAATTGCGTTATCAAACACACCCTTACTTAATAGTTATTACTTATTAAGTGATATGGTTAAAAGTTATTGGGTATAATTTTACATAAAAAGAATAATTACTAACATAATGCCGCCACAATTAATTTACTGATAATGCCGCCTCTACCACACTGTAACCACCACCACAACCATTATTTCTTTTTTTGCCACCACCACCATAATTATCACAACCTAGACACTACCATCATCACCACCACCATCACAAGAACATCGCCATCTCCATCGCATAATTGCTGCGGCCACCACATCCATATCTGCCAAACCATCTAAAATATCTACCACACTACTAGAACCACTGACATGACTGCCCTATCGTCGCTTATTACCACCACCACAATTACCAACACCACATCTTAACACAACACTACCGTTACCATTGACACCTTTTCGCTGTCGCCACCACCACCTACCAACACAGTTTTGGCAAAAAAGAAAAAAAACTATGAAGTACATATATAAATGCATAAGTTTGGTAAATGGATAAATTTAAAATTGAACAACTTTCAGACCTTTGCTTTCAGTTACCAAACAGATTTAACTTATTTTTTAATGGTAAAAATTCAGTCGCTTAAAGTTTTCAATTTTACAAATTCAGTGTCTAAGTTTTCAGCACTTAAATTTTAGTTTTATCAAATATTTCCTTAATCTTGTAGTGTTTGTCGATTACGCATGGCCTTAGAATAGCTCAGCCTTGATAGGCCAAACTGTTCAGAATTTTCCCTGGTGTACATAGTTGGGTACCAAACAAGCCAAGCAGCACCAAAGATGGACATGCACTCATATTCGTTGAACCTCCCAAAGAAAGGCAATAAAACCCGGTTACTTGGCTATTAAATCACTAAACCCTGGTGTAAATGGTTTTTCTGCAACAACAACTACTTGAAAATGTCCCCAAAAACTGGTAAAAAGAAGTTAGAAACAATTTTGGCCACCTTCACACTGTTAGTAAAGCTATTACTAAGTTACTTTTAAAGGTATAGGAGAGTGTCTACTTTTACACACTATATGACGTATTTTTACCCTCATTTCTCTCTAAAAAGCATATTAGAAACAAACAACTGAGCATTTTGGCAGCAAAGGTGCATATAAACATACGAGTGTGTGGAAATCGACTAGGTGTATTTACCTCTTTTGTTATATTCTAACTTGAATTCTAACTTGGTACCGGCAATTTTTACTTATATTAGACTTTTTCAGTTTGAAGAATTATTAAAGGGGTAATATTAAGGGGTAAGTTATTTTCACTCATGGTACGCTAATCCATCCCTCATTTATTAGTTGAAAGTTCAACACTTATCATTAATAAACATTTTTAGCAACAAAAAGGTAGAAAAACATATAAAGAAATAAAAATAGCATTTCTCTAACGTTAAAACTTACAAAATTTTTAGAGTAAGGCATCGAATGAGAAAGTTATTGACGTATAACTAAAAACAAATTATGCAAAAATTGTGTAGCCTCCAAAAGACTCTCTAGAAGCCCTAATGTATGTATAACATCTAAAGACACTTTGAAACGATGAAGACAAAATCAAAATTAGAATCCCATGGCATGTCCAAGTCCTTCTGGCTGAGGGGATCAAATATTGTAAAACACGTGAGTCTACTGTCTTAAAATCCATTGACTCAAGAACCTACGCCTCTGAGAGAGGCGATAAGAGCGAATACCCTCTTCCTCTGCCCACACTCTCTCTTCTGTCTCCGTCACCACCACTGGTTTTCCTGGCGAGTGGTGATGTGGTAGCGTAGATCGGTAGTTCGTTTAGGTTTTGTGTGGGTTCTGGGTGGATTAAGTTAGCTGATAGTCTTGGTGGCTGCGATCGGCCAGGTAGACTTCCCTTGATTTCCAGCGCTGACGTTCGATTGGTGTTGTTGAGGGGTTAATTTTTGTCGGGATTCTTGGGGTGTGCCATGAGTGGGTTGTGATGGGCTTTGGGTCGAGTTTAATTTCACCGACGGCGTTTGAGTGTGATGCCTTGCCTCGGGTTAGAGATGGGTAGGTGAGTCTAGGTTAGGGCTTTTCTTCTAGGGTTAATTGTCCCCCTCCGCCTCCTAGTTGTTCCCCCTTCCCCCTTACCCTAGAAAGGTTGTGGGATGCGTTTGCTTTGGATTGCTTTTGGCCACAAAGGTGCAGATAAACATACGAGTGTGTGGAAATCGACCAGGTGTATTTACCTCTCTTGTTATATTCTAACTTGGTTGTAACATCCCGAAAATTGGAGCTCCATTGCCCTGAACTCCTGGAACGTTAACCTACCACTTCATATCAAACCTGTCAAATTCAATCCACTAATACATACTTCAAAATTCTAACTAGACATCAACTCATATACTTCAAAATATGTACAGTCCAAAAGGAACTTTAACTTAAGCTAGTCTTATAACTCAAAACTTCTAAAACTTAATTTAGGTTCCTTACAAAACATCTAATAGTACTGACACACGTAGGGGTCTTACTTCACAGCAGTGGTGAGCTCACCAGAATCTCACAATGACTCTAAACCAATTCCCGAGCATTCTACGGCTGAGAATTACCTGCAAAAGGGAATCAAACGAAGGGTGAGCTTTTGAGAGCTCAGTAAGGTCGTTCAATGGACAACCAAAAGGATTACAAAATGACTTCAGTTCAACTGAGGATAATGTCTCGAAACATTTCAACAATCATGCACAATTTAGAAATTTTTCATAAAAACCATAATCAATTCTAAGTATATACCAAAAAACGACCAAAAAATGACCACAAGCCGACACCAAATCAAACATTGGCAATCACCCCAGTTTCTAACAACATTAACAGTCATAACCATATATTGAAACAATCGTTTGAAGATCACTTTCAAGTCATCATTTTAAAAATACAAAGATGATTTTCCAAAGGGTTTCAAACCGAATATAGATACTTCAAGGGAAATAGGGAAAGGGTTTCATACTAACACAAACGGTTTAATCACATTATAGGGAATAGTTTCAACTCAAACCCCTCAGTCAGGTAGCCATACCTTTATTTGAACATTGTTTCCAAAACAATCATTGTATGATACAGTGTCAGCAAAATCATCATTGTCAGATACAGTATAATCAGATTCCAAGACGTTGATCTTGGGCAGTTGTAATGCCATTTCGGCAATGTGCAATTGTACACATACATGATGTACGATAATAACTAGCCTTCTTCGTCGATCGAGGAACTAGCCCGCTTCCCCGTAAGAAGCAGTAACCAACCAGCCTTATATCGTCTCCCCACAGAACATATTCTCAGGTCAACACAGTAACAATCAGTCACAAAATCAACAAGAAATTCACTACTTAACGTGCAATAAAATGAGCATCAAGTTGAATGCACATGACCAGAACAACTAAGATTTCAATAACAATTAAACATACTGATACAATTCATCACTCAGAATTCCAGAGTAACTACAACAAATAGCAAGAAGGATTGCGAACCGTTATCGAATTTAGGCATAATAATTCTGAAGAACGGATACAAACAGTTTATCGAATTTGCTCAGCATGTGATACAAGGTGATCATCGATAAGATTTCCAAACAACCGATACAAGTTCAATGTCAGGGTTTTTTCGGATATTAGCATGCTGATATTAATTACATGTCTCAATATTTGACAATAGCTATAAGCAAATCAAAGAATACTTACGAATAACAATTATCGCAATTAGGGCTCGGATAGTAGTCTTTACTATTTATAGAAATTCGTGGAAAAAAGCTGTCTAAATAAGTATTCTTACTTGGATCCGCTGCTAGATTATCCTAACCGGAAAGTATTGGAGATACTTTCTATAAATAATAACAATTATCGTAAAAATATTGTAGATACTTTTTGAATTTGTCAAATTTTGGTCCTAACTATTTATAGAAATTCGTGGAAAAAAGCTGTCTAAATAACAGCCCCTTTTTAGCGACAAAAACAAGTACTATTCACATTATACAAGTACACTAGTTCACCTAACCCACACACAGTTGTCTTCTTCCTCTCTTCGATTCAACCGAGACACGTAATCTTGCACACACACTACACACACACTGCCACCCTGAACACCCACACATACATCTAAATCACACTTCGATTCAACCGAGACACATAATCTTGCACACACACTGCCACCCTGAACACCCACACACCATCACACCCCGTAACACACACCCACACACCATCACACCCCGTAACACACACACTCACACACACATCTAAATCACACATTATAACACATCCAAACACACACATCCACACATTATATACACGTATACCTACACACCATCACACCCCGCAACACACACACACACACACACACACTGAACTCACTCTCACACACTGCATACACACACGACACCTGCCTTCAACCTCGTGCTCACATCCCCTACCATACACCACAATTCCCCCCATTATCTCACTCCCCCGAAGCTCATAGACACAAGAAACACACACTATGGCACAGTCACACGCACTTACACTAAACACAAACACATAGCCAAAAACACACACCGAACACGCACTGAGAGTGAGAAATTACCATTTAGGACCAGGGGCGGAGCCAGGATTTCAACTCAGGGGGGGCTAAATATATATCGAAATTAATAATTTTTTTTATTAGTAAAATAACAACAAAAAAAAATTTTGCATTTTTCGACAAAACACAAAAAAATACGAAAAAACATCCAAAAAGTCTTATTTAATTTCATGAGAGCTACTAATTTGGTTTCTTTTTATAGTACTTATCCATTCTGAAAATAAAACACATTTTATTTTCAATATCAATCCATCAATTATCAATCAAATAACCTAATTAATCAAAAATATTTTATTCTTTTACTTTTTCAGTCATGTTTCATTATTGCGTTAACCTAATTTCAACCCACCATTCAACTAAATCACACATTCGATATCTCAATCCAATTGGGTCCCATCCTCCATCAATCTCAATATCTCAATGCTAAACATTAACCATAATCAATATCTCAAGATTATCCATAATCAATATTAAACATTAATCATAATCAATATCTCAAGATTATCCATAATCAATGCTAAACATTAACCATAATCAATGCTCAACATTATCCATAATCAATTGATTCAATTCAATGCTCAAGATTATCCATAATTCATTCCTAATTTCAGCTATGATACTAAAAAGATAACAAACAAATTTTATAGAGATGGCAACTAGATCAAGTCAATGAAAGGTGAAATTAAAGTTTGGAAGTTGGAACATACTTGTCACTGAGTCGCCGGTCGCCGCCGGTCACCGGAGTTTTGGCCGCCGGTGGACTGTTGGAGTGAAGACAGTACAACCGAAGTCGCCGACTCGTCGTCGGCGTAGATCCGGGGTCATTGGGTCCTTGCCGCCGGCGGTGGACCGTTGGAGTGAAGACTGAAGACCGAAGTCGCCGACTCGCCGTCGCCGACTCGCCGTCGCCGACTCGCCGTCGCCGACTCGCCGTCGCCGACTCGCCGTCGCCGACTCGCCGTCGCCGACTCGCCGTCGCCGACTCGCCGTCCGGGTTCACTGGGTCCTTGCAGTTGCCGAGTCGCCGTCGCCCGTCGGCGTAGTAGCGTAGATCTAGACAACGAGAGAGAGCCCGTGACCGTGAGGCGCCGAAGTGCGTTCGTCGTGGGTGCCGCCGTGCCGGAGGAGTGAGCCGAAGTGCCGGAAGTGGGTTCGTCGTGGCTGCCGAAGTGGGTTCGTGATCGTGGCTGCCGGAGTGAGGCGCCGGCCGCCGGTCGGTGTCTCGGTTGGTGAGAACTGAGAAGAGAGAGCCGAAGAGCCGGAGAGAGAGAGAGCCGAAGAGAGAGAGAGAGAGCCGAAAAAGTGTGAAAAATATGAAAAAATACTATATATATATATATATATATATATATATTTTTTTTTCAAAATCTGACAGGGGGCTATAGCCCCCTCTCGTACAAGTGTAGCTCCGCCGGTGTTTAGGACTCCTCCAATCTCTTCTTTCTCTCTCCTTTCCCGAGCCTTCGGTTTTTCCCCCACTGTTTCCTCTTTTCTCTTGCTCTGTTTTCTTCCCCGTGCACTGTTCTTGCTCTCAGTTTTTGTTTTGTTTTGTTCACCCGAAATTTCTTCTTATCACATTGCCTTATTTAATTATTAAACTTTCTTAGTCATGAAAATTTAAATAGGAGGTGGCCACTGTATATAATCTGATTTCCAAATTCTTGATACCTATTGCCCGACTTTCAAAAATTATAATTTGGCCCCCAAAGTTTTTGAAAATTACAAAATAACCCAAAAAACTTTTATATTTATATTTTTGCTCCAAAATTCTTTTAAGCTTCCATTCTCCAATACTACTCAAGCATTGCTCAATATTATCGCCCGTTTATTTTTTGGAGCGCAGATAATTATTTTAAATAGCTCCTGAAGTTCGAGATATTACATTGCTACCGACAATTTTCACTTATATTAGACTTTTTCACTTTGAACAATTATTAAGGGGGTTATATTAAGGGGTAAGTTATTTTCACTCATTGTACACTAGTCCATCCCTCATTTATTGTTGAAAGTTCAACACTTAACATTAATATACATTTTTAGCAACAAAAAGGTAGAAAAACATATAAAGAAATAAAAATAGCATTTCTCTAACGTTAAAATTACAAAAAATTTAGAATAAGGCATCCAACGAGAAAGTTATTGTCGTACCAATTGACGTATAACTAAAAAAAAAAAATTATGCAAAATTGTGTAGCCTCCAAAAGACTCTCCAGAAGCCCTAATGTATGTATAACATCTAAAGACACTTTGAAACGATGAAGACAAAATCAAAATTAGAATCCATGGCATGTCCAAGTCTTTCCGGCTGAGAAGATCAAAAATTGTAAAACACAACAGTCTACTGTCTTAAAATCCCTTGACTCAAGAACCTATGCTTTGAGAGAGGCGATAAGAGCGAATACCCTATTCCTCTACCCACACTCTCTCTCCTGTCTCCGTCACCACCACTAATTTCCTAGAGAGTGGTGATGTGGTAGCGTAGATCGGTAGTTCGTTTAGGTTTTGTATGGGTTCTTGGTGGATTAAGTTAGCTGATAGTCTTGGTGGATGCGATCGGCCAGGTAAGCTTCCCTTGATTTTCGCGCTGGCGTTCGATTGGTGTTGTTGATGGGTTAATTTCTGTTGGGAATCTTGGGGTGTGCCATGAGTGAGTTGTGATGGGCTTGGGTCAAGTTTAATTTCGCTGGCATTTGGGTGTGATGCCTTGCCTTGGGTTGAAGAAGGGTAGGTGAGTCTAGGTTAGGGCTTTTCTTCTAGAGTTAATTGTCCCCCTCCTCCTAGTTCCTCCTTCCCCCTTACCCTAGAAAGGTTGTGGGGTGCGTTTGGTTTGGATTGCTTTTGAGCCTAGAAGATTCGTTTAGGGTTCCGTTTGGGGTTGTGAAGGTCTTCAAATTGATGGGGTTTCTTGCCGAAGGTGGTCGTGCTGGCCTATGGTTTGCTGCGTGACTCAAGGTTTTCCGATGATGATCGTCTGCTGATGGATTTGCTTTCCGGTCAGTGATTGTCAGGGTTCCCCATCGGTGATTGTCTTTTGTTTTGGTGCCATCTGGGATCGGCAGTAGCGGGATGGCAGGAGACGGTGGCTTTTTTGGCGTCGAAGAGTCTGCACACTGACTGAGGCATGGTATAGAGATGGGGACACGTGTCTAGTGCTGGGCTAGCGATGGTGTCTCTTAACTGTCTAGTTTCTTAATTTATCTGCTTTGTTGTAATAGTTGTCTATTTTGTTATTTACCTGTTGATTTGGTTATCTGTTTGTAGGATTTAGCTGTTTTCTTTTTAATTTGTTGCATTTTCGGTAGTACTAATCCATTAAAAAAAATCTATTTGTATTCTCTTTTGTCGCTTTTGTTATAGATTTTTTATTTATTGTTATTTCTATCGGATGAAGATGTTATCCGTAAGTTTTCTACTTACCCATTTGGATATATTTTATAAGGGTAAATTACACACGGCATCCCTGAGATTTGCCCTAAACTACACACGGACCCCCTATCTTTTTTAATTACACTCCGCTCCCTGAGGTTTGTACCCGCATTTCATTAAGCTACAAAAATTTGACGGGAACCCTAACTCCGTTTGGAGATTCCCTGACACCTTACTTTTTGATTTTTTCATCCCTAAACTACCCTCCCTTTCTTGAATAAAACCCCCCATTTGCCCTTTAGGGTTTTTCTTCTTCTTTCTCTTTCCCCCTTGCAGACCCTTTCTCCTTGTTTCGCCCTTTCTTCCTTCCCTTCATTCTTTCCCTTTTAACCAAAAAATGTCAAGAATCTATAACAAAGAACTCATCAAGCAAGCAAGAGAGAAAAAATGCTAGATATAAGCGTCATGCAAGCTGCAAATCAGAACAAAAATTGATCAAGATACCGGCGGCGAATTTGACCCAATTCTCTCTCTCTACAAAATTCGATCAGAATAAACCAGACCCCAATTCTCTCTTTCTCTGATTCTAACTACCGGCGGCAACGACATCTCCTATTCCTCCGCCGATGCCTCCTCCCCACCGACCGCCACCTCGTCGCCAACATCCTCCGGCAAGCGGCCCTTCTCGACGGCACACGACCCCTGGGGCTCGCCCTCCGGCGTGATGCCCAGCAGCGTATCAGACGGATCCTCGAGGGTCGGCGACATGTCATTTACGCATTTGCCTTGGGGCTCTTCTTCGTCGTCCTCCGATGGTGAGAAAATGGTGGATTTGACGGCAGTGGCCGCCTTGAGGAAGGCCTCTTTGATGGACTCCGGCGGCAGTACGCAGTCCTCGAGGCCTGCATCTTCCAGTCGCGGTGGCCGGATCTTTTCCAGCAAGCCCGCTACAGCTTCGGCTGTTGCTTCCATACTTGAACCTCGCTTGAAACCCTAACCCTAAAATTTCGAGCTGTGTAAAACGGCAACGAAGATAAAAAAATATGCAATCTCGCACTTGTTAGCTTTACTCATCGGCACAAATGTATTAGAAATATTCTTAGTCCCTCCAAAATCCAAGACGACACTGTGTAGTTAATATACGAGGGTGAAAATGTCTTTTTGCGTTCCACCGTTAACACCGTCAAAGAAATGGAGCAGAGTGTAATTAAAAAAGATAAAAAGATCTGTGTGTAATTTAAGACAAACCTCAAGGTACTGTGTGTAATTTACCCATTTTAAAAATGTTATCTCTGTGTATATTTCTCCTCTTCAATAAAAAAAAAAAGGGAAAATTGCAAAAACCACCCTCGTGGTTTGGGCCAGTTGCAAAAAGACCCTTGTGGTTACAAAAGTTGCAAGAAGACACCCAAGGTTGCAAAAGTGTTGCACCCCACGGAATTCGTTACGAAATAAAGAATTTGTCCAAAATACCCTTGTAAATTGTCCAAATGCCACAAGCCCAAGCCTCATTAGGGCCGGCGGAAGCTAACATGTGAGGCAACAGAGAGTTGCAAAATGGAAGGGGAAAGGGGAAGGGGGAAAATGAGAGAACTTCGGTCATGGAGGAGGCATGCTCGTGATTTGTGGATCCGGCTGGTGGCAGCAGCGCAAGTGGTTCGAGTTGATGGTAGTGGCAGAAATGGGCGGTGGTGGCCGTGAATAAGGCATGGTGGTCGTGAATCAAATGGGCGGAAGAAATGGCTGAACCTACGGCCGGCCAAAGCTAACCGCGACCGGCATGGGCAGATCTCGCAGAAAGGAAGGGTAACGATTGGATTGAAGAAGCCAAGAAGGAAGAGAGAACCCGCGGTTAGCTTCTTCAATCCAATCGTGCATTGCTAGAAGGCCTGCCATGGTGGCGGCGCGGTGGCGGCGACTCTACTGCTAGGGTTTTTACCCATAGAGCAGCGGCGGCGCTATTGCCTCTTCTATCTCTCTCTGTTTTTTTTTTCTTTTGGGATGCTGTTGATGCTGCTCCGGCAGCCTTGCGACGGCTTTGTGGCCAAAAGTTGTCCTTGCATTGACACCGCAACACTGATTCCAATCGTTACCCTTCCTTTCTGCGAGGTCGTTGTTTAGGGTTTGGTCGATTGGATTAGGAAATAAAATCAAGATTTGGGGAGAGAAGAATAAATAAAGGGCATTTTTGTCATTTTTTAAAATAATCTCTATCAAACGCACTCTTCAGGCGCGTGACCATCACATGCCGTTAGTTTGGACGCCTTTTTTGACGGGTGCAACACTTTTGCAACCTTGGGTGTCTTCTTGCAACTTTTGTAACCACAAGGGTCTTTTTGCAACTGGCCCAAACCACGAGGGTGGTTTTTGCAATTTTCCCAAAAAAAAATCCCTTCACTCGAATGTATCTTCCATCGCAATGATTAGGAGTCGTCGCCATACTCTACATCACGCGTCGCACGTGGCGGAACCCAAATCCGGTAATTAACCAAGGAAACTCGGACGCGCCCTACAAACGTATTTCACGTCCGCGTCGCCCCAACTTTCCGAGTCCCAAACTGCAAAAAACCCTCACTCTCTCTCAAACTTCGAACAAGAATTCTCAGCCAATCACCGTCGATTTGGACACCCGCGCTATATCATCTCCAACCGAACGTCCACAAAAACCCTGTGTTAACCCATCAACCGAGCCCCCCAGTGTCCTTTTACCGACCCCTGAATTGTCGGAGCTCGTTTGTGAGACCTAGGGTTCTTCGATTCTGTGCTGTGGGCTGTGGAAGTTCTGGGTGTGCGTACAAGCTGGCTATGGACTACGAGCCTTACGACAGCAGCGGTGAGGCTTTTCAATGCGTAAAGATTCGGTCTTTGTATGCAATTTGTCGTGATTTAGGTTTTTTTGTGGCTGATTAGGGTTTGGTTTTCTTTGAATTTTTGTCAGCATTGTCACCGAATGACGGCATTAGGGTTTCGAGCTGTAGATATTAGTGAATTTTGATTCTTTTTTTTTTTTTTGCGAGAGAAGAAGGGTGGGTTGAATTGGGAGGATTTGAGAGAGACCCTTTACCCTCTCTGGTTTGGAAGTTGGTGATAATGTTTTGCTTCAGTTTTGTAACAGAATTTTTAGGTCTTTATTTCTGAAGAGGGACCTATTAAAGCCTTGCTTGGCCTTGCTCGGCCTTGCTCGGCCTTGCCTTGCTCGAACATGCTTGGCCGTGACTGCCTTGGCCTTGGTCGGCCTTGGCCTTGCTTGGCCATGGCTGCCTTGGCCTTGCCAGGCCATGCCTTGCTCAGCCTTGGCACCCTCGGCCTTGGCCTAGTCGTAATGTGTTAGTTGCTAGATAATAGTTTGGTTTTAGAATTATAGAACAGGAAACTGATTGGATATTTTGGGAGAACGGTTTGATTGCCTGTATGCATAAGCGGATAGGAATTGGGTACGAGTCTATGTTGGGAAGACTTGACGACACATCTGCTCTAGATTTAGGAAATTTTATCCAGAGAGCTTATAAATATAATAGGGACCCTGTCCAGGCCTTTAGGAGTCATTTTCTCCTTTTTGTTGAGTCTTACTTGCTTTTGGTTTGATATGTTGGTGCTTGTAAGAGTGTTTTTGGGGTCTTTTTGAGGTCCTTAGTTGGTGTGAAAAGGTTTATTAGTCGACTTCTATAAGCATCTTAATTGGGAGTTCAACCCTTGTCAAACTTTTGAGTGCAGAAATTAGGAAGATCAGTTTGGAAAATCTTATGACTTGACTCTTTCTTTTTGATGCTTTTTTTTTTTTTTTTTTAAATTATGAGGATTGCAGGTGCAACCTATCTTAAATGGACAAGGTACGAGTGTCCGGGTCGAATCCTTGTCTAAGTGTTGGTTCTGTCGGATTTGTCTAATATTTTAAAACACAAGACACCCCGACTGGCAAAATATTTCATACCTACTATTACTTTTTAGTTATTACTTGGGTATGATGGTGTTTTATGTGACTACTATAGTTATAACTGAGAACTTATCTCATCTCAAAGCAATAACAAACTAGAAGAAACGCTATAAGATAATGTTCATAGTGTGGCATATCATATGAGATGTGTTGGACAGATATTGCATACCCATGTCCAAGTGTCTAGTTTCCGACATGGATACTTCTTGCATTTTGAAGACTCCATGTAACATAGGGTGCAGCTCTAACCTCTTTTGTGATTGTTGGACTTTTCTTGTTTTTGCGTATTCCTTTTGCTATTTTCTCTACTTAAAAAATTCGATTGACTTGCAAATAGGAAAATATTTTCGTAGGAGTACTAATTTAAAGCTCAACTTTTTCTCTTATTAAAGATTCAACCCTAATTACCTACAACTAAATCAATTAAGTTCACTGTCACTGCCTACTGGGCTCGTCTTACAGTACCTAGAATAGCTCCAGATTTTCTCCTTTGTTTCCCCTAATCCAGAAGCACTTGTACTTGAATACAGTTGCCGAAGTTACAATCTGTATGGATCGTGGTTTAAACTTGGTGTAAGAGACAGAAAGAAAGTTCTGATGAACTTTGGTTCCGCTGCACATTTTCATGAGCTATCTGTTGATTCAACATTTGGACTAAGACTTTTGTTCATTGAATTTTGCCCCTTTGTTCGTTAAATGTTCTCAAATGCAAACTCAAGGAGTTTTGATTAATTTGTCAAATAAAATGGAAGGTTAGAAGTAAGAGTCGTTTGTAAAGTAAGGCATTTGGCAAATGCCTTGCTCCATTTTGGCCTATATCACGGGTTTGGAGTAGGAAAACAGTATAACTACACTTTGCTTTTATCAATATCTTTACTCTTCATCAGAGCCTTGTGAGGTGCCCTTCTTTAGTTTATGGTGCATTATGGTAGATTCGATGACTGTTCTGATAACTGGTGCAGTTTTTTTTATGGGATGCCACTGGTCAATGATTCCCTTTTGAAACTGGCTTTTCTATCAGAATTTAGCAAAGTTTGAAGGTGCAGATTTTACCTTTCAGTGTTAGCTCTAGAATTGACAAAGTTGAGATGTTCAGGCTCTATCTTTCTTTTCTAAAACCTGAAGAAGCCTTTTTTTACTTTTCTTTTTAGAGCCAATTAGCTTTCTTGGTAGTTGGTGTCGATTTAACTTTCATAGAAATTAGAACAGTAAAAATTGGATAATTACAGAACTTCACTCTGCTGAGGCATATGCCTTGCTTTTCTTTGTGCAAAATTCTTCATATTCTTTCAGACATACAGCTCTGAGTGAGGGTTGTGATGGTGAAAAAACTCCCATGCTCTCCATCTGTTGATGCTATATTGCATGTTTCGCCATTGATAGAGTCAGATGATTTCTATTATTGTCAGCTTCTGGCACTCAAAAAATGTTTGTTCTTTTTTTTCCCCTTCCCCAGTATCTAGCTGTCTTGTAACCCTGTGGTTCTGATTGTGTTTCATGGTAAATAATTGCAGGAACTGATGACGATCTTCCTCCATCACATCAAAACAGAGTTCCAAGAGGTGGCCGTGTTGCAGGGAATGGAAGATCTGCTGTTATGGGTTCTGCCCCATATGCTAGGATGTATGGTGATAATGATATGGAGACCCAAATTCACCAGCTTGAGCAAGAAGCATATAGTTCAGTTTTACGAGCCTTTAAAGCTCAAGCTGATGCCATTACTTGGGTACTTCTTGTCATAAGTTTTCTTTGAATCTAATACCTTTATATATGTTTGACCAGGTTTACATGACTGCTCAATAAATGTGTTTTCTCAGGAGCAAGAAAGTTTAATAACTGAACTGAGAAAAGAGTTGAGATTATCAAATGAAGAACACAGAGAGCTTCTGGCCAAGGTTAATGCAGATGATGTTCTCAGGAGGATAAGGTCCAATTCACTGGCGATTTTAACCTGTGGTTTTCTGAGATAGATATATATATATATATATATATATATATATATATATATATATGGGAGCTGATCCATTGCTAGCGCTAGCAACTTAACCCAAGTTGCTAGCGCGATCTGGCCGTCCACGCGTGAGAATGGACGGCCAGATCGCGTGCCACGACCGCCTTTTTTTTCACCGTCAGCTACATAGTGTAGCGGAAGGTAAATTATCGTCCGCTACATAATGTAGCGGACGGCCAGATCGCGCTAGCAACTTGCTAGTACTAGCAATGGATCACAACCCATATATATATATATATATATATATATATATATATATGGGAGCTGATCCGTTGCTAGCGCTAGCACCGTCCGCTACATAATGTAGCGGACGGTAAATTATCGTCCGCTACATTATGTAGCGGACGGCAAAACAGCGCTAGCAATGGATCACGACCCTATATATATATATATATATATATATATATATATATATATATATGGGAGCTGATCCATTGATAGCGCTAGCAAAATATGAGAAGTTGTCAGCACGATCTGGTCGTCCACGCGCGATCTGTGGACGGTCCAGATCTTTTTTTTATGTTTTTTTTAAGTCCATCCGCTACATAATGATCCGCTACATAATGTAGCGGACGATTTTTTGACAAAAATACCCTGCAGTTTAAAAAGAGCCCATCCGCAAGATTATGTAGCGGACAAATCTTTTTAGCCTTTTTCTCTCTCCTTTCCCTCATTAATGCTCTGACATTCTTTTCTTTCTCTCATCATTTTTTTTCTCTTTCTGTCTCCTCTTATTAATTTTCTGACTCTCTCTCTCTCTCTCCTTTCTCTCTCTCTCTCTCTCTCTCTCTCCTCTCTCTTTGAAATACATCTGGGTATAGCTTTTTTCTTGTTTCGATCCTTCTCATCTGAGTAGTTAAAAAGAAGAAATGGGGTCAAGAAGTGGAAGGAAACAGAGGTTGTGCTCCCTTGTACAGTTAAGTCCACTGATGGAAGGCCCAGACATGGAAATGCAAGACTATCAAAGAGGCAGCTTGAAAAATGAGAGTTCATGGGAAGTCATACGGGAATGGTTCATGGGTCAAATGGGTTCCAATATGCTAGCCCTAATTTTCAGGATTGGGGTCAAATGGGTTTTGAAATCTCAAGAACTGTAAGCTCTTACTCGAGATACAGGGTCACTGGTTCATTACGTGACTTAAGACAAAAAGAGAGAGACAGGGCCTGATTCATTCTATGAGAGAAAGAAATGGGTATCCATCATCCGCTACATTATGTAGCGGATGGGTACTAAACCATTTTTTAAGCTTGATCTCCGGTCCACGGCCTTATGATCTTCACTTCCAAATAGCAGAAGGGTTAGGAACCGTTTGTAGAAGCTGAAAATCTTGACAATATCTTCCCACTGTTTCATATTTTCCTTCTTCTATATTTGCATAAATCCTTCCTCCTTCCACCTCTCAGTTTCCTCTCAGCCTTTGATGTCATAATCTCAGAATAGCCAGCCTTGTCACCAATAAGCCAAGAAATGTACAAGGAAGTACAAAAAGGTTTCCTCAAAATCACTTATATTCCCTTCTTGATCAAGTTTTGCCAATTGGGTTTTTGTATATCTGCTCAAACAACAGCCTCCTCTGTTTGCAATCCCGTTGGAACTGTCAAGGTTTTAAACAACAAATTATGCTCGAGCTCGAGATCGAGCTAGCATTAGCATTAATGAAGGAAAGGAGAGAGAAAGAGAAAAAGGCTAAAAAGATTTGTCCGCTACATAATATTGCGGATGGGCTCTTTTTAAACTGTAGGGTATTTTTGTCAAAAAATCGTCCGCTACATTATGTAGCGGATGGACTTAAAAAAAACGTAAAAAAAAGATCTGGACCGTCCACAGATCGCGTGTGGATGGCCAGATCGCGCGGACAACTTCTCCTATTTTGCTAGCGCTATCAATGGATCAGCTCCCTATATATATATAAACTGTCTGATTTTGGCCAAGCTTTGGTGTCTTCTATCTTTTAATTGGTGTTGTTTTGGTGACGGCATTAGGGAGTGGAGACAGGCAGGTGGTCTGCAACCTGGGATGCCTAGCAGTGGTCAAGCTGTTCATGATCCAGTACCCAGTCCCTCTGTCTCAGCATCTCGTAAGAAACAGAAGATAAGCCAGTCAATGCCTTCTCAATCCTTCGGTGGGCCATCTCCTTATCAAGCAGTAGCTGCACCAAATCAGCCATCTTCATCAGCTGCAAGACGAGGACCTAATATGGGAGCCAAGGGCAAGAAGCACAAATCTGTGAGTTATTAATCCTGACTTTGGCAAGTCTAGTTTCCGTATATGGATCTTATTATATCCTCTCGTTTTGCATGCTTTCCTTACATATTTATTTTTTGATAGGGTCAGATATTACCTGGAGTTCCTCCAAGAAAAATACAGCCCCTCCCTAACCTGGGTCGAACTGGAAGGGGCCACATTGGTAATAGAGTTTCTTCCGGCGGCTTTGCAAGTGAGCCTGCTGAAGCAGCATCGTTTTCTCCGTTGATTGGAAGGAAAGTGAGAACCAGGTGGCCCGATGACAATAACTTTTATGAAGCAGTTATAACTGACTACAACCCAGTTGAGGTATATCTGGATTTTTTACATGTTACATAAAACAGTTCGTGAGGGTTCTATGCTGAATTTGGTTTCTTCGCCATTGTCAGGGTCTACATGCTCTTGTTTACGATATAGGTACTCCAGATGAGACATGGGAATGGGTCAATCTTACAGAGGTAAATGTGACCCTTTGTTCTTTGCTAAAATCACTATTCAAGTAAAATATCTAGTGAACTTGCTGTATGCATTGAAATGGCTCTTCCACTGGTTTATACTGTAGGTAATATCTTTACCATTATAGTATACGTAAACTTTGCTATATGGGTGGCCTTTACCCACTTTAAGAAAACAGCGACCAGTGCACGAGGCTTCCAGCATTGCAGGGCCTGCAGAGGGTTAGGTTCGCGTAGCCTTAGCCCCATTTTGTGGAGAGGCTGGTTTGATATTTTGCATCTGTGACCTCACAATGGAGGGGGTTATACATATATCACATATGCTTGCAATTAACTAAGGTTCTATCAGGAATTCAAGTGGTAATGTTTTAGTATAGAATTCGACTGTCTGATAGCCTCCCAGAAACCCGAGTCAGCTGACACCCCCCCACCCCACAACCACTCGGAAAAAAAAAAAAAAAATTAAGAAAAGAGAGAGGGAGGGGGAAAAATGTTTGAGAAAGAGGTGAGATGAATCATTGTTGGCATGTTGGACTCCTGTCGGTTCATACCTTTGAAGTCAAGAATTATGACTCTTTTCTTCCCTGGTGCTTAGGCAGGTTATAAGGAAATTAGGACATCTTTTTCAATCTCTGGACCTTTGTCACCCTTTATATCACCATCATGAATTTTCAGCCCACAAGTTTTCGTGTTAGGGCATCTGTTGCTAAAGGATCCAGTCACCGTCTATCTTGTTTCTTGAATCTGACCTGTTAACTTGTCAGGTGATCCCCAATTATTTTAAGGTGTCTTAAGTTTTTCTTCTTGCGTCTTCTGATAGATTTCTCCAGAGGATATACGGTGGGATGAGCCTGAAAACTCCCATAAAGGTGGTTATGGTGGATCTGGTCGTGGGATGAATAGATCTATTGGGCGTGATAGTGTTCCGGGGGGAGGAAGAGGTAGAGGGGTGACAAAAGGCCATACCAGAAAGGATTTTCCACCATCACAGAATGGCATCGGAAAGAAGGGGCCAGATGATATTCAGTTGCTTCATACGGATACCCTGATTAAAGAGGTAAAAGGAAATTCTGATTGATACTAGCTTATGTATATGTGTAGTTTTCTTGTAGTTGTTAATTGTCTGGTGAATTTGGACAGGTCGAGAGGGTCTTTAGTGCTAGTCATCCGGATCCTCTTGAAATTGAGAAGGCAAAGAGAGTGCTGAAGGTCAGAAAATGACAACGTACAATCTGGTAGATTTCACTTGCATACCATACCCATTACCTGACACTAAGTCCACTTATTTGGATGCAGGAGCATGAACAAGCACTCACTGATGCCCTTGCCAGACTTGCAGATATTTCTGATGGTGAAAGTGGTACGAATTTTATACCTTACTATGTCTTTTTTTTTTTTTAACTTATGCATCAGGTAAATCTTGACAAGATTGATTGATTTTTTTTTTCTCCTGTTATTCATAGTGTCATTATTCAAATTTGTTGATTTGCTATTTCTTCTTTGCTTTTTTTTTTCCCCCTGGAAAATTATTCTTTTATGAAAGATGTCTATAAAATGGAGACGTGAACAAAAATGTTAGCATTTCATCACTTATAAAATGGTGGCATCTCACTTAATCCGAAAAAAAGAAGTTATCATTTTGCGCAAGCGTGCTCATGCTTTAGAAGACTTCTGTGCTTGCTCTTTTCCTGTATTCACCAGCACCATTGTATATGCCACTAGTTTTGGAGCGTCTTTGAGAGCATGCTTCGCTTGTATCCGGACTAGCTCCGTATACCACTCTATCTGTGATAGGGTATTATAGCAATCTGTACTGCTCCTTCCCCATCTCCCCCCCCCCCCCCCCCCCCTCCAACACCACCACCACCCAAACCCCTTCCTTAAAATTAGTATGAATACTTCATTACTGTCGATGTAGTTTTTATTGAATCATTTGTACCAGACTACCAGTTGATATAATCCAAGCTTTTTATGTGTGTTTGACTAAATTATTTTCATCAACTCCGTGTTGCTTCTGCTGCTTTGGAGTAGATGAAGGTGGTCGATTCTTGCACGGGCAAGCAATGGATCGAGAATGAGGCGAGGTTGTGATGGAAATTAGAATAGCACGCTGACGATAAAGTTGCTAGATAAATGGGACGCCCTAAAGGGAGTCAAATGCCTCAGGGGTATCTGATGAATGACCCATTTGATTGTAGTAGGGCTTTTGTTGTATAATGCCATTTTTCTGTTCAAATAACCCCAAGTTGAAATTGCTGTAATTTTTAGTAATTTAGGGTCGCCTTATTGGTTGCTGGGGTGATATTTAATTTGTAAAAGGTAGATTTTGTGAAATTATCTTAGTAGCCATTAGCTTATGATAATGTATAAAAGGTTTTTGAGAGATGGCATTTCTGTTCTTTAATCTTGCACCTTCTGTTTTTTTTTTTTTGAGAATGATCAGAAATATATGCACCTTTTTTTATTGTGTCAAATTTCTCCTTTCCCGAGTGGAATATGTTACTGATTAAATAGGCCCCATGTCTTTTAATATTAATCTTGAGAATTATATTTCTTACGAGAGTAGGTCCTTTTGAGTTAAACGAATAGCTATACTAATTGTCAAAAAGACTATATTATATGGAATGTGAAGAAGTCTAAAATCAGCATCTAAGAGGGTGTTTGTGTTAGATTTTAAAATGGTTAAACCTAATTAAATTTATATTAAAGCAGGTTTGAAATGTTTGATAAAGGTAAATGGATTAAATTTGCTCCAATGTGTTTCAAATAGGAGTGCAATTTGGGTTGGTTTAGGATGGGCTTTAGCCAACCCAGCCCAAATATGAACAAGTTTTAACCTATTAAACCCAACTAATTTTAAAATGGATTGGTCTGAGTTGGGTCAATAATTAAATGAGCTGAATTGGGTCAAACCCATTAAAACCATCCGAACCCATTCTAACCCAAAAGAAAAAAGGAACCAGGTACAAAGAGCCAAAGACCTCTTTCGTTCTTTCAATCTTCCTTCTCAACAGTCGGCACTCCTCACCAATTTTGCCCAAGTCAATTTCTAGGGTTCCAAAATTCGGTCTCCTCACCGTCAGCTCCTGTGCTTCTCCGGCGAATAGCTACTAGCCACCTGCTCCGCTCCTGTGCTTCTCCGGCGAAGACACAGTGGCCTCGAAGCTTCTTGTGCTAGCTTGACAAAATCCCAGGTTGGTGCCTGTTGTTCCTCGAAGCTTCTTGTGCTAGCTGCCTGTTTTTCTCTGATAAAGTCTCGTGCTAGCACTTTTCCGGGAAAAGGGATTTTCTTTAGTTTTTGAGGAGAGTTTTTGCACCCAGTTTTTGCAAAAACTGGGTTCATAGATGGGATTAGATTAGTGCGAGTTGAATATATGGCACTTCTTGTGTTTTATTGAGTAGAATCTGGGTTTAGAGACTAACATGGGGATGCTCAACTCCATTAATGCATATAGTGGCAGTAGGGTCGATTTGGGTATGAATTTGGAGCAACATCATCATCAACAACATGAAAGCCAAACTCAAGGCAGTGACAGTGGCGATGAGAACACCAAAGATTCTCAATGATTTCGTGTGCCTGGGTTCCATTTTGCTATATTCGGAGGAACTGATGGTTTGGTATCATTTACCAGATGAAGAATAGAATTGTGATGTTGTTGTACACAAATGCCAACTTTATTGCTTTGTTGGGGCTTCTTAGCTGTCATCATGGACCGTATGGTTGATAATTACAACTCTCAAGGCTTATCTTTTCTTGAGTCTGGCAGTATATGTTGTACAACATGCTTCTTTTGTTGCACACTGGTGTGCGGGCGTCACAGGATTTGAAATTTAGGAGCTGTGTTTCGATAGTAAAGAGGGTCTTGAGTTTGTTTTGATTTAAGTAAGGGTGATTTTCTTTGGTTCTTTCCATCAAGAATCACACCGGACTAGTTCAGAGGAAGGTCCAATGATCATATAGAACAGAACTGGTCATAGAAACTGACATGAGTTACTTAAAAAGTGCCAATTTTTGCACTTTCAAAGCTTAAGATCATCCTTTACAAGAGCTTTAAAGTGCAGTCAGTTCAACTTTGGAAATAAGAAACTGAACAGCTCAACAGCAGGAGGACGAAATCAATGAGAAGGGTCCCAAATTGCATAGCTACATTACTGATGTACCATCCTTCTTTTCAGTCTCTAAATAGAGATACTCATGGTAGCAGTAGTTTTAGAAGTTTAGTAAGTGATTCCGCAGGTACTGATCTAGCTCATTCTTTCTTCACCATAACAGTCTCGATGTTATTACCAACTAATTGGTTGGGTAAGAATGCAGTCAGTTGAACAGAGAATAGAATTTCATCTTCTTGTGTTGGTGATTTGTTTAACTTTGTGTTGACGGTCACCAGTAATGGTCTAGATATTAGTAGACTACTGCTCCCTGAGCTTGAGATACTTAGTTTTTAAGTTGTATTTTTCTTCTTATTTTAGCTTTTTAGGTCTCCAAACAGAGATAATTACTACAGCAGTAGTTCAATAACTGACAATAACTGATTTCGCCGGTTCTGATCTTCCATTAGTCGCGAGAATATCCATGCCCATAGTGGATCATAGCTGGAATACGATTCCGCCGGTTCTGATCTTTAGGCCATCAACTCTATATGCTTTGTCATTCAATCATGTATGTCTCCCCTTAAACAGCACAAACTCTTTGTTTATGTCTTTGGCTGATCTGGTAACTTTATATTCTGTAACTTTTACATTAAACTCGTCGATCATGAGCTGATCATTTTTTCTCTTCTTTCAAACTTATTAAATCTAGACTCTTCAATTTTTTGAATTATGATTTAATGGTATTGAGGAATTGGGTTTGACTTACAGAATTATCATTATATTCTCACATGTGAGTATGTGAAATTAAATGTCCCTTTAATCTTGGTTGACTACATGGTCATTTTGTCGAGTAAACTTACTTTCATCTCTTTTTATCTAAATACCTTTATTATGTTAGAAATAAATTAAAGCTAAACTTAAGAACTGATTATGATTTAATCAAGATATACTTTTAAGAATCTTTCAAACAGTCCCTAAATACATGAAGTCACCGGAAGGATAAATTTGGTGGATCCAACTGATATTAAACGCTAATTACTCGAAAAATCTGAGCTAAGTTTAGGTCTGTTTATAAAATATATTCTAAGGCCCGGTATAACATGAGACATAAAACAAACGAGACCAAATTCTTATGTAATCAAAAACATATATATTCTTATTGACACTAACAACTGTTGGTGAGAGGTATTGTGGCCATGGAAAGGGTTTAACTCCCCATGCAGTCGACTGAATTGGTACTAGTAAGTTGGATTCTTCAGAAAGCTCAGATGATTTTAGAAAAGTTTTCATCCTACTGAATTTAGTTCTCGACTGAATTTTGCAATAATGTAAAATGTTTTTTCTTTGGAAATTCAGCCGAGCGATTTCTTTATTCAGCTCAACTGATTCGTGCAGATTTGACAAAATGGTTTCTACGAAAACAAAAAAACAATCAACTCACTAGAAATCAACCAACCGAATTTTTAATTTAGTCGACTGAATTGGTAATCACCTCAGCTGATTCGTATGGTCTTTGCAAACAATTTTTCCCGACAGGCATTTGTTGACCGAATTAGTTTCTGACATTTTTCCTTCCATAAAAAGGAGTACTTGAGAACATTTGTAAACTTTACTTTTTCACTTTTCAACTTTTCTGAAATACTTTCTTTAAGCTCTCTAAGGCTTTCTTCTTTCTCATCGAAAAAAAAAATTCATTATAAACTTGAAAGTGAGAATTTTTTTGAGAAAGATTAGTGAGCAAACTTCTTAGTGAAGCTACTTTGAGATTCATATCTTCACGCCTAAGAAAGTTTAGTTTACCTGTACTTTATTGTTATATCTACTCACCAAGGAGTATAAGCAAGATGTGAAATAGTTCAATTGTAATCTCTTTCGTAAATTGTAATTGCTTGGAAACCTTGATAGCTTTTGAGATTTACTGAGGTTTCAGCGAGCGCCTAAAACTAGTCTAAATAGTTAAAAGTTCGAGTAGGTCTCTATGGTGTAGAGAGCTTTGGGACTGAACGTAGGCACGTGAGGACGAACCGATATAAATCATCTTGTATTCTTTCAATTGTGATTTTCATTTTAGTCAATCTTTTAAATTAGTACATAGATTTGTGTAGACACCTATTCAAACAACCTCCCCCCCCCCCTCTCGGTGTATTTAGGGACTTACATCAACTGCTAGGAGCTGAATTAGGAAGGGACATGTATCAAAAGCAAAGGAAATAAACGGAAGTCAATATTAGAAGCGAGTTCCAGAAAATATTTCTAGTACGATAATGTCTAAATTGGCACATCCAAAGCAAATAAGTAAAATAAAAGACATATGGCTTAGCGTCCGATACACCTATATAACAAAGTCTTTTACCTATTAAAACATATTTCAGTAACTTAAAATCCATATGAGAGACATAAAAACTACAGTATATTCATAAAACATAGTACAAGAGTGATGAAACTAAGAAGTACTTTCTAGAAATATAATTTTTTTTTTCAAGATCTTATTATGCTATAGTATCTCGGCCTTTGTCTCTATGTTTTCACATCGAGAATTATTTGCAGATGTGTTAGATAGGAACATATTTGATAAATACTGATAACTCTTGGATAGAGTATTAGAACGGAAAGATCCATTAGATAATGAACTATTGGTTCTAAGCCATCTCTGGCTCTCCGTTCCTAGTTCTCCTGTAGCTGGATCCGGAATGCTCTTTGATCCCCTGTACTTTAGGGTGATAGAAATATAGCCCCCTCTGTTTAAAAAGTTAAACTAAACCTCCCTGCACTTATCAAAACTGGGCAATAATGCACGGCCGTAACTAAGCTTGTTGAAATGTCACAATTACCCTTCTTTTAAACGTAGCATTGAAGACCGTATCAATTGTTCTCAAACCATTCGTTTCCCAAAGTTCTCAAACTCTCTGTCTCCCAAATCTCTCTGCCGATTGAAGATCGAAGACCGAGTGAAGATTGAAGACCGAAGATCGCGCAGTAAGAGTTACGTTTTGTTCCCCTCTTATCACTTTTGTTTTGTAAAATCACGGTATATGCTGTTCAGAATCACAGTTTGCACACCCATTATCCACTGTTAAATTTGTATCAAGAGTTTAGGATTTTTCAATTTAAGGTTATTTGTTTTCAATTTGGGGGTACATTTTTTAACACATTTTATTAAACACTTTCGATTTAGGAATTAGGGTTTACAATACTACGTTTCTATTAAATGTAGGGTTTACATTTCGTGCAACTTTGCATGTATAAGTTGACATAAAAATGAGACACTTTAGAAATGCATGTATGTAGGGGACCACAGTGTTTGTTGTGGGGGGGGGGGGGGGTGCTACCTTTTTGTTAGATCACAGTTACTGAATCATTGCTTTGCCTGCTTTCATGATATATTTTATTAATCATTCCCGCAGGAGATCCGAACAGATCCACACACACACACACACACACCCTGGTTTATCAAGAAGACGCATGAATAGAATTGTTCTTCAACAGTTGTAAAATTAAACATGTCAGTCGTATATATATTGTAATTAAATGTATATAATTCCTATAATTTGCCTTATGTATTTATTATTGTTTAGTAATAAATTTATATTATTTTACTGCAGATAAAATGGTTGTGTTTGACAGAGTAACGCTAGAAATCCACTATGGGGGATTTTTGATAGTAAACCAGATAGGTCATACCAAGGTGGTTTAATTGAATACATCGATGACTATGACTTAGACTTAATATATTATTGGGAGCTAATAAATATCTTAGGGGGTTTGAAGCTACCTAGTTCTAGCCTTCTTTACTATGTCATACTTGGGGTTAGCTTTGACCATGGGTTGAGGACTATTACAGATGGCAGGGGTGTGGTTGACATGTTAGGTATTTTGGGGACACTGGTTGGTTACCTATTTTTGTAGAAAGGCAGATCCTCTACAAGTAGTTGGAGAATGGTCAAGTAATTGGACATGATAGTGAAGATGTGGTGGGAGATGTGTTAAGGATTAAGCCTGATTATGGGAATGGAGAAGTGGTTGATGACATGCCTTTGGGTGATGGGGATATTACTCTGGCTGAGGTGAATGTTGATTGAAATGTAAATGAAGGGCTATATAGTGAGGGTGTAGATGAGGGTCTAAATGGAGGTGATGAGAATAATGTAGATGATGAGAATATGGGTGTAAATGAAGCTGCTGAAAATGAGGGTGTAAATAAAGATGTTTTAAGTGATGAGGACGTGGACGCTGAAGAATTGGGAACAAATGGTGGTGAACTTCTGGTGTGGGGGATGAAGGGCCTGATCCACCTGAGCTTCAAGAAGGATTTGAGAGGGGGCACGAAGATGATGATATATTTAAGGGGCCAGAAAGTGGGGATAACATGAATGTGAATATGGATAAAAGGACTGATAAATGATTCTCTGATGGGGATGAGTCTGATGAGTTAAGAGGTTTAGAAGGGTCTGATTCTGATGATGGAGATAGACCTAGATACCCAAAATTCAATGCCAGAACAGATTGAGGTGGGGAAACAGGTCCTGACCTATCTGTTAGGATGAATTTTCCCAACCCATAGGTGTTTAGGCAGGCTTTGAAGCTACACCGTGTGAGGAAAATGTATGATTTTGTGTATAAAAAGAATGAGAATAAAAGGATTACTGCTATGTGTAAGTACTAGAATAAAGATCATGGTGAATGTCAGTGGTAAATCCATGCTTCTCCAATTGGTGGTGAGAACACCTTCCAGATTAAGACCTTTTACCAAAGACACACGTGGTAGAGACTTTGACAATCACTTGGTGACCTCTAGATATATATCAGAACACTACTTAGAGAATTTGAGGGATGATCCTGCATGGAACCTTAAATCAATGAAAAATGTGATTAAAAAGGATTTAAATGCAAATGTCAGCAAGTATCAGTTGTACAGAGCTAACATGAGAGCTAACATGAGGGCAAAGGAGTTGATTGAAAGGAGATATGAGGATGCAGTATGCCAAGATTTGGGTCTATGGGAAGACTTTAATGAAGTATAACCCAGGGACTTTTTGTAGCCACATAAAGACCTTCCTATGATATATCACCGGTTTTCCAGAGGTTGTTTGCTAGTTTTGAAGCTTAAAAGACAGGCTTTGTTAAAGATTGTGGGCCAATTATTGGGTTAGATGACTGCTTTTTGAAGACTATTTATGGGGGCCGGTTACTTAGTGCAGTTGGAAGGGATGTGAATGATATAACATGTTCCCAATTGTAATTGCTATAGTTGAGGCAAAAAATAAGAGCTCTTGTACTTGGTTTCTGAGGCAATTATTTTTATTTCTGATAGAAAAAGGGCTTGGTAAAGACATTTAGGGAGTTGTTGCCAACAACTGAGCATATATATTGCATGATGCATCTCTATACTAATTTCATAGAGAAGTTTAAGGGGAAGGAGTTCAAAGATTTCCTGTGGAATGCAACTAGGCTTAGCAACCCTAATAATTTTATGGAGAAGATGAATCAACTTAAGAAGATTGACAAAGATGGAGAAGCTGTTAAGTGGTTAAGTGCCTTGGATCCTGCCACATGGACTAGGTCACACTTTGGTACAACTTCAAAGTGTGACATTCTTGTCAACAACCTCACTGAGTGTTTTAATAGCTATATTCTGGAAGTTAGAGATATGCCAATAGAGTCCATGATAGAGTAAAATAAGGAAGCATGTGATGACAAGAATACACGTGAAAAAGATGGGTATGGAGAAGTATGATGTTGTCATTTGGCCCAATATTTTAGAGAAGTTAGAAAACGTAAAAGTAGCCTCAAAATTAAGACTATTTTGCTTCTGGGTGTGGTGACTTGGAGTTTGAGGTTTAATCATTTGGGAAGACACGGGTTATTGACTTGAGGCAGATGACTTGTAACCGTAGAATGTGGCAACTCGCGGGAATCCCCTACAAGCATGATGTAGCCTCTATTTAGTTGAATACTGAGAAACCAGAGAGCTATGTACATCCATACTACAGCAAGAAGACATACCAGGCAGCATACAGTAGCATGATGCATCCAGTCCCTGGTGAGTCTGACCGGGAGAAAGCTGAGATTGAACCATTAGCACCACCTTTTTGTAGGAAATCAGTTGGTACGCCAAAAAAATTGAGGAGAAAGTCCGGTAATGAGGTTGGGGGAGAAACCAATGTGTCTAGAAAGGGGAGGGTGATGACTTGTGCTAAATGCCTTCAAATTAGGCATAACTTGAGAAGCTGGAAAGGCCCCGTGCACCCTTAGTCAAGGATAGGCAAGCAACACAGCATGGCCTCAAGTTAATAGGCATTAGGGTAAGATTATTTTGCTATGTTTTTTGTGTTGTTTATTTCTTTTTAAAAATTTACTTGCTGCTAACATTAATGATTGGGCAACATTGTCAAATAAATGCTAGAAGAGGAGCGAATGTTAGTGGAGTGGATGAGGGAGTAAATGCTAGTAGAGTTAATGATGGAGCAACATATGTACGTAGTTGTGCTAAATTTTGCTTTTGCAGATAAAATATAGATTTGGCTTTGATGATTAACACACTGACTAAATGTAGGATTAAAATAAAAATCCAGCTGTTAAGAAGCATATTGGAGCCTTATGTGGGAGATTTGGTGCTAAAAAGACTGGAATCCCAAGATGGCAAGAAGAAAAAACTGCTATTGTTGCTACTGTTAACCCAAATGCTGCTGCTCCTGCTGCTGCTATCGAGGAAGCTGCTGCACCTGTGAGAGAAGATATTTCCACTACAACAAGATTTGGTGCTGCTGCTATTGTAGCCAGGAGTTTATCTCTTATTTGGATACCCGGTATTGTATGCAGCTCTGTGTCCACTCCTGCTGCAAATGAAGCAACAAGATTGGAATCTGTGGAGATAGCAAGGGAGAAGGTCAGGATTGAAGCTGCATTAAGAAAAAAAGCATATGATGAAGCTGTTAAGAAGAAGACTTCAACTAAAAAAACCTAGTTTTATCAAGTGTGCTATTTGTAAATGATGTTTTTTTTATCATTTGGGTTGTTGTTTTTAGGCAGACTTTTGGTATGTGGGCATACTTTATTTTGGTTGTGTGAAGTAGTGAAGTGAAACCACACTTATTTTTGTAGATATGAGTACTTTATGGTGTTTGACAAGGTGTAAATTTTGACCATGTGGATTCAAATCAGTCTTGAATGAAATTTGTCTAGGTTGCATTATTTAACTTTGTTCTTTTTTAGGTTAGCTTTGAATTTTGTTGTCCAGCTTGTAATATTTGACAGCTTGTAATATTTGACTAGGACTACTTCATGCCTTTCTTTGCAAAAACATACAAACCACATTGCACAAACACACTTCCATCAACCTTCACAACCACACTTCCAACAGCTTGTACAAACACACTACAAAAGTCGAACAAACACCCTATAACAGCTTGCACACACACAAAAAACAACTTGAACAAAACATTGATTTCATTAATTTTAGGAAGCATTGCTCACAAATTATATCCAAAGTACATCATTTTTAGGTTACAAAATGCCCAAACATACAATGGGCACATGTAGTTTGCCCCCTGTACTTTACTAACAACATTAACTTAACTAAATCTTAAGCACTATCACAAACATCATCATCACCCAACTTGCAACCATGAGCTTCTTGTAGAGCCTTGCCCTCCTGCGTGTTATGGCCAGTTCTTTCTCGACCTTGGTAATGCGATTGAGCAAATTAGAGACCACCTCCCTACCCCTTTGCCACATAGGTGGTCAACCTACTGAAAATATTCACAATTGTTTTGGATCTACAAGGAACCACGAATTAAGATTAGGAGCCACTAGAAACAATTGCTAAGTAAAATTACATATAAACTTAAACATTATACATACCCCATAAATGCACAACCATAAAACCTTCTTCCAAAATTAGTGGATGTATATAATGTCCTCACAAGAGCCAAAACGTGTATATAATGTCCTCACAAGAGCCAAAACGCCATGTAGCACACTCTAGCAGTCATAACATTCATGTGGCCATGACCTTCTTCCATCTATAGGTTTTCTAGGGCTTGCAAATGAAGTTAAATGAAATTGGTGCCTTTTTGGGTTATTTTTTTGCAAGTCTTTAGCATTTCATTAGGTCAAAAGGGTAGTTTCGTCCTAAAATTGCAGGTTCTGGGCGCCAAACATTTTTTGCCCAAAAACTGTGTTAATTTGGATAGAAACCGTCCATTTTGCCCAGTTTTGATGAGTGCAGGGAGGTTTAATTTAACTTTTTAAATAGAAGGGGGTCATATTGCAATCGCCCTAAAGTACAGGGGTCAAAGAGCATTTATCTCAACTAAAAAAACTGCTCAAAGTAGGGCTTGGATTGAAAAAATGGCCTTTTATGGGATAAGAGAGGAATAAATGTTGTCAATACATGAAATGGGAATTTTGGAAGCTGTAGTATCGACCAAACGGCATTCTGAAAACTATAGTCTCACAGTAAAATGGCATATTTAAAATTTTAATGAAAATAAAAACAACCCCTATATTTTTTTGGCACTGTTTATAAGATAAAAACAACCCCCATATCTACTTATATTTATGATTTTTTGATTGACAGGTTTTTTCAAAGTCTAACGTGAAGGGACATGTACGTGGATGAAGAAAGTCATTGAAGTTGAATTATGTTCGGCACATAATTAGTTTATGCCGCAAAGACAAACAATAAGAAAGTATCGTGTAAAAGTAAATCAATTCTAAGTACGTAAGATCGAATTTGTATTACTATATAACTGGCTCTAAGTTTTTTGTAAGGGGAACACAATGAAAGAGAGAGAAATCGAGAAGCAAACAAATTTTGATGAAGTGTGAATAGAGGCCAGGTGCGTCAATTTGGTACAAGAATCCTTCAGAAAATTTTGTCATGTAACTTTTACTAATTTTTTATGACTTCACCAACATTGCTGAATATAGTAGCAATCATGTAGTGCTCTGTAAAATTCACTAATTATTTCACTGTGCAGGTTAGGCTAATTGTCAACTATAATAAGATTTTCTTTCTACTCGATGTATTTTTCTGTCTCAAATCTAATTTTCTTTTGCTTGATAATTATTTTCATATTAGTTATTTATTTGGAGATAATAGTCGAGATTAACTCCCAATGCTTATAATTAGTAAAAGGCTTACGAATAACCTTTTACATAAAAATAAGCAAAGGGAGAAACGTAACAAAACGCAACGATAACTTTTTTGTACAACACACCAACACACTATATTATCAATGTAAAATATTATCTACAAAATTATATGCTGGGCATATTAGTGTCGCTAAAGGTCTATATAAACTATTTAGCATCAACGTACGAGACTCCTTAATGATGCAATGTCAAAGGATCAAGAGTGAAAGAATTAGTTCACAGATTTATTGAGCAACACGTTTAAAGTTCAGGAATCATAAGGGAGCTTCTGGTTCTTGAGGATTGAGAAATAACTCTAGTACCCTTGCTTTAGGGCTCATAAAAGAGAATATTTTTTGTGGTGGCGGTGGTGGTGCGTAGCGGTGGCCGACGGTGGTGGTGGCCGGCGGTCGTCGGAGGTGGCTACCGGCGGTGGTGGCCGGAGGTGGCATGACGGCGGCAACCTCTGGCGACTGCCGGCAAGCCGCCGCCGGCAGTCACTGGCGATGGTCCCCTGAGGTGGGTGTCGGCGGTGGGCGGCATTTTTGGAGTTTTTTTTTTCTTCTTCAGTTTAAAAACTGGAGAAGAAAAAAAAGCGCTTTTTTTTTCAATTTCCAAAACTGGAAAAAAATGAGTGTCAAACGGGGCCTAAGTTGGCAAATAATGTATAGTTCAAGGATCACCTGAATATTTGTCTCTTTGTGATTTGTTACATGCATACCAATAGTAAGGTCTATATTCGTAACTTTCTAGTATTCAAAAAAGTTGTTAAACATTTTAAAACTCAAGTTAACCAACATATTAAACCAGATAACATGGAAACAAAAACCTGCATACTTGAATAAAATATAAAAACTAATGTGAGATTTTAAAAGAAACAATAAATTCTAGAATTATCTTAAATGCCAAGTAGAATTAAAGTCTTATCATACCCATAAAAATATAGGAAGAGTTTAACCTCACACCACGCTTTGTCGAGAAAAAGAGTATTGCCATAAAATATTTATTTTTAGCCACAAAATAAGATGTGAACAAGCACACGAGGGTATAAAGATCAATAGATGCTCCCATGAATCTAACATAATTAATCCGCAAAATTGTTTATACAATGAAGTAGACAAATCATGAGCTAAGTCAAATAAACGTCATGCCCGAGGGACATATGGACCAATATTTTTGTTTTCTTAATGATGTCCTTATTTTAATAACGATTAAATCCTTAATCATCAAAAAGTCATACATTATCAAAATACCAGCATATTAGGATTTTTTGTTGAATATTGAATTTCCAAAAATACTCTCTCATATGAAAATATATATATATATATATATATATATATATATATATGTGTGTGTGTGTGTGTGTGTGTGTGTGTGTGTGTGTGTGTGTGTGTGTTCACTCGCGTGCCCGCATACGCACAAAGGTTTCAACGTAGTAGGAATCTAACTTGACTATAATATATGATTTCATATTTCTTGTGTAATTAAAATAGGTTCTCTAAATATTGTATGTATGATGAATCTAACTTATTAAACATGTTAATTAAAGAATTTGGTTAAATGTTTAAAACTTTTGGTCAATAATTAGCTCACTATAAGGTTTTGGTCTATCGTTGAGTAATCTTTGTTGAATTTTAGAAACCTAATGGTAAGCAAATCAATATGAAATATAGAGAAAAATGTATAAACTTAATAAACCTTACAAATATCAAGTTCAATTGATCTCGGCCTTAAAATATATGAAAACAAATTTAGGATAAGTTTATTTCTGCGGCATGTTTTGTCGCGAAAGAATAACATTACGGTAAATTTTTTTCTTTTAGCCACAAAACATGTAGAAATAGACCTCTAGTTATAACCTAAAGAAAGGGTCCACATACTATAGTTTAACTTTCCGATTAAACAAACTTTAAACAAATATTTTCTCTGTGGTGTTCTTATTTTGTAATTAATGTTATTGTTAAGCATTCTAAATTTTACCTTGGCAATATATCAACATAACATGACTTCATTTTGACTATTCTCTTATATGAAAAGAAAAAAAATTGATATTTATAAAAGAACACTATATATAAGATCCAACGAGACATTAGTTATATAATAATTAAGTTATTCGCCAACTTAGATAAAAATAATTTAGTAGATTTTGAAGATAAATCTAACTTTGTAAGCACTTTGGTTACATAATTTGTTAATGTTTGGTTAAATCTTGGTTAATACATTTTGCTTATTGGAAAGTTTTATGCTATCATATTCAGTCAGTCTTGGTTAACCTTTGCAAGCTTTTAGATAATTGTCTCATGCAATGATGTGTATATCTTATTATTTTCTCGTTATACTTTATTCGTGGATTTTATTGGCTTCCAAGAACGCCACCTTATAACTATTATAATCAGTCTTGTTGATTAACTTTAACGAACAACATTCTAAAACAAATATAGATCCACAAAAATTTCTGAACATTAAATTACCAATTATTATCATGATACTTACACACGAACGAAATTCATGTCTACATGCAATAAAAAATTGATCTGAATATTTTCTCCTTGCATTCTTATTAGTTGAGTCAATTTTTTTATTTTGTGTTCCCAATAGGGGGTGACCATTTAAATTGTCTCAACAAATCGAATGAACTGACCTATTAGACTAACCACGAACAGTTTTAAAAAAACAAGCGCTTTGGTTTTTGTTTCCCTTCCCAATCGAATGTTTGGTTGGGTCGGTTCAGTTTGATTTTTTTGAAAACCATTCTAAATTGTACACCATACCAATATATACAATTATAATATTAAACCTATTCCAGTTACTGTATACTCTACGTATGATTTAATTACCAACATACTTAAGTAAACTATACACTAAATTCAATAAGTACATTCTAAAAAGCTTGTGATCATATATTTTAGAAAGGCTTAATAGTCAATAGATAGGTCTAAGCAAGTCCGAAAATCACTATTAGCCCAAACCGATCAATCTGTCCAAACCATCTATTTGATTTGTTAGCGTTCGACTACGGTTTGGTTTTACCTTTTTTTTTTGTTCTAACAGACGGTGGTTGGTGCGGCTTGGTATTCTGCCTCCTGAAAAAAAAAAGGGAACCGTGCTCACCTCTAGTTCCAGATGAAGTTTTAATTATTCTCATTCCATATAATTATCATGCACAATTTATTCTTGCCTCTGGTTAACAATACAATTAAATGCACAAGGACATTGCTTATTAAGATTTCATCTATAAGTAAAATTCTTTTGTTCAAAGAACCATGATCATAGATTGTGCAATAGGTTTAATTACCCAATTCAAAAATTTTAAATTAGATGGCTATTATTGTGGCCGTCTTATGCTTGACACAGATTTATAGGCTAGTTATTCAAACGTTGAACACAATTAGCAGCTTTGTACAATGAAAAAGACTTGAATACTACTCCATATTAATTAAGCTCCGAGGAATGGCCCAAGAAATATATGACTTGGATCCCCGAGCGCTCATGCTGCAAAATCTGGTAACGCATGTTTATTCTGTCTGTCCAGGAAGGGTACGGATGAGGGCACCCACTTATGCACTGCACTGAAGTGAAGTGAAGCGAAAAGTACGTACCAGACAAGTTTAACCCCCCAACCCTTCTGTTCTCTCTCTCTCTCTCTATCTCTCTCTCTCTATCTCTCTCTCTCTCTCTCTCTGTGTGTGATGCGCAAGTACACACATGCAGCTGTAACAACTACACAACAGACAAAGCAGTAGCAAAAATCTTCTCATTTTCTTGATCAAATGGCATCTCTACGTATTACGTTATTGCATAAGCTTGGAATTCAGAGTTACTGGATGAAATTACATGTGGATGACTGTACACAGAGAATTTAACGCGCAAAATTCTTGTCATTATAAATCGATGATAGAATACATAGAACACATGCTACAATGCAAACTTGTAGATTTGAAAATCTTGGGGGATCATTATATACCTTTGTCTTGAGGTACTAAATGCTTGGAATGTTTTTAATTTGCGATGTTTGGTCGTGTCGGTATCGAGTATTCTTGGAATTAAACCAATAGTTTAATTGTCGCTTCGATCAGATGTTGGGAAGGGGAAGACGTGATGGTATGCCTTCCATTATTAATAGTCGCACACGAATCCTGATCATCCCACGGGCACATCTCTTCCAATTCAAATTTGTGATAGCGTGATCTGCAAGTATGATTGACAGGCTTACTCTTTTACATCCATCTGACAACGTACTCCTATCTTCTTGTGAGAATTAGGTGAAAAGGGCAAGCTTTTAGAACTGTTTTGGCAGCTGGTGTAATAAAGTGATTAGATTAAAAAGCACAGGACTTTACGAAGAACATCATGATGTACTCGTGGGAAACTGGATGTTTGATTGTTGGGAGGTGCGCTTATCCTCTGCAGCCAAATCTCGGTCAAGTGGGTTGCATGGAAAATTGATTAGGTTGCAAGTAACTAGCTAGATTTCCCTTTTGTACAAGGTATACTCCGAAAGTATGTGTCTGTTCTACCTCTGCCATTGTTCTTCTTAGCATCCAATTATCTACTGTTAGTTCATAGAAACTTTAAGAATATCAGTTACAAAACATAATTCAAGGTCTTTGTGATGAAAATCCCCCTTTTTAGCTTCAGCTATGCACATGGAGGGTTGCATTAAAGTAAAATTTGTTTGTTCAAAAAGTTCGAAGAGAAAACACTCTTCTTACGTACATCCTTTAAACAATTAACCTATTTTTTCCATTTTCAATACATTAGAAATCTTGATATCAACACTGATAATTCCAAAATTTGAGAACACATTGAGAGAGTTTTTTGAGAGAGAAACTCCCGCTTCTCTATAGTTTTGAAATCTTGAAATAATGCCGCCGGCAATCAATACCCGGCGATCGAATCGAACGAGAGAAGCTCCTCGAGATCCTTTCGCCAGAGATTTTATGGGATAGGAATGGGAAAAAACACATGAAGGTTCTAAAATAATGGGCAATTTCGAGATCACAATTGCTTTAGGGTCGAAGGAATTCAAAGATGTGAGTGACATCCGTCCAGAGAAAATCTTGGATTCAAGTTCAGATTCTGATGAAGGTATGAACAGACGTATGATCGAAAATACTAAAGAGAGGCTGCAAGAATCCGGCAACGACAGTATGGAGAATTCATGAGATGAGGTAAATATGGTTTCGGCTAAATCTATGAATTTTCATATAAGAATCTTGGATTTTGAGCGCCAAATGGAGGCAGTAATGGCTGAAAATATCAAATTAAGGGCTGAATTAAATGCACTTAAGACAGCCTGAAGCATGAATAATAACCAATTAATGAGGGTTTCTCCGAACAATACATTGAATTTGGGGGTGCATGGGGACTGTTTGAATAATAATGAGGCGCGTGAGGGTAATACAAAAGATGAGGTGGAAAGGGCCCATGTGGGAAGTGATGACCTGGAAAAAAATATAGCTGAGGTGGATAGCCAACTAGATCAAGGTAAGGATAAACAAGAGAAATCGACAGAGTTTGAACAAAGAAAGGAGGGAATGGTTGAAAACTTCCCAGTTTTGCAAACTGCAATACATGGGAAAGTCCAAAGGAAAGAGGAATTGAATCGATGCAGTGGCAAAAACGATCTTATGCGAATGTCACAAGACCAAATCGAGACTTTGTACAAGAGCACAGTTTGGAATTTATTGAACCAAATGAGATTAAAGGACAAAAAGGTGTTGAATATACAATTGAGGATGTGCAAGAAGAGTTGAAGGCATGGCAAAACACAGTGTTGGCTTATGTGATGGGAGCAAGGATCCCAATACAGGTAATGAGGGGATATTTGGATAGAAAATGGAAGGCTTTTGGTAATTTCACTATTAGCTGTTTGAAAACTTGAGTATATTTGGTAAGGTTTGAATATGAGTATGCTTATAATCAAGTCCTAGAGAAAGGGCCATGGTTTTTTGATAATAGGCATGTAGTTGTGAAGCCATGGAAGGCATCAATGTCAATTGAAAGGGAAGGCCTGAATAGTGTACCAATATGGGTAAAGTCACTTTTCTTACCACTGCAATTTTGGTCGAAAAAATGATAAGTAAAATAGTTAGTTCTATTGGGAAACCATTGTATATGGATCATATGACTGCCTCCAAAGAGAGAATGAGTTATGCAAGAGTATGTGTAGAAGTTAAAACTGATGATGCACTTCCAAAGGAAATTTCTTTAAAGGGCCCTGAAGAACAAATATTGTTACAAAAAGTTGAGTATGAATGATTACCGTTTAAGTATAATTATTGTCGTAGATTTGGACATCAAGAGAGCAAATGTTTGCATAAACCTCAGCCAGTAAAAATATGGAAGGCCAAAGAAATGGCAAAAGAAGTGGTGACTGAGACAACTACACAACCAAAGGAGATGAGTAGCCCACATATATATCAAGAAGTGAACAGTGGAGTGGAATGGTAGATGGAATAAATGAGTGGATAATAGTGAATTCCAAAAGCTCTCCACAGATGAAGGAAATAAGAACAAGCACAAAAGAAGTTCTTGCAGCAAATAGTTACCAATTACTGGAAAATATACTTGAAAATGTGGAATTGGTGGCTGCAAGTTCAAATGGGAAGAAGACTTTGTTTCCAGGATCAAGTATGAAAGGTCCAAGTAAATGAGGGGGCAGTGGAAGGAAAATAGCTACCTAACATGATTGTGGTCTCCAGTTGGAATGTTAGAGGTCTTAATGATCCCAGAAAACAGTATGAGATTAAAATGGTTATCAAAAAAATATAATATAGGAGTAGTAGGTCTGTTAGAAACCAGAGTAAGGTTGGAGATGTGGAGAAAATTTCCAAAAAATGGAATAAAGATTGGTCTTTTATTCACAGTGTGAATCATAAAGGGGTGTCTAGAATTTGGATGGGATAGAATGGAAGAATGGTCAAGCTATCTCATATGAACTCTTAAACACAGCATATCATAGGCATGATGGAATCTCTTGAATCTAATCACAAATTCTATTTGACATATGTATGTGGAAATAATAAAGGAAATAAGATAAGACTGTTGTGGCAGTAACTGGAAAGGGATGCACAGTGTATTGGGCAGGTTCCACGGCTTATAATGGGAGATTTTAATGTGGTCAGAAGTGTGGAAGAGAAGCAAGGGGGCTCTGATGTGAATCAGTTGGATATTCATGAATTCAATCAGTGTATCAACAAGACTCAACTTGAAGACATGCCAACTACAAGATTGTTTTACACTTGGTGTAATAAAAGGAAGAATGAAATGATCATGTGCAGGTTGGATAAAGCTTTGCAAAATGAAGGTTGGCTGGAGAAGTATCCTAATACACAAGTTGAGGCTCATGTTCCAGGTATTACTGATCACTCACTATTGCTGGTTAAAATTGATCAAGGCTTACAACAAAGGAAGAAGCCTTTCAAAATTTTTAATTTCTGGATGAAACATCATTCATTTAAGGAGTTATTAAATTCTGTTTGGCAAGAGGAAGTTCAAGGGAACGCCTGCTACCAGCTTAGTACTAAGCTTAGGAAGCTCAAGCTAGAGCGAAAAAAGTTGAATAAAGAACACTATAGTAATATTTCTGGTAGAGCTGCCTACAAACTTCAATAATTGGAAGAAATACAGAGGCAATTATTCCAAAATAGAACTGTTGAATTAGTGAGTAAGGAAAAGGAGGTGCATGCACAATATTACACTTTGGTACAAGCTGAAGAAGCTTTCTACTACCAAAAGGCAAGAATAAGGGAATTGAAGCTAGGTGATGGAAACACTGCATATTTTCATAAGAAAGTGCAACTGAATAGATCCCACAACAAAATATTGTCTATCTACACTGAGGAAGGGATCCAGGTATTAGGGCAAAAAGAGGTGCACCAGGTAGCAGTTAAGTATTTCTCAGACTTTCTTAGAACATCAGTGCAACCAAATCCCAGGACAAGAATGAGACTTAATGAATTCATCAAGAACAAAGTGGATGAACAAGACCAACAACAGTTAAATGCACCTGTAACTGAGATGAAAATAAAGGAGGCCATGTTCTCACTAAAGGCAAATAAAGCTCCAGGGCCTGATGGATATAATGCTGAATTTTTCAACAAAATTGGGAAGTAGTAGGGCAAACTGTGACTGGTGCTATATTGGAATTTTTCAACAGGAATGCTGAGCTAAAAGGCCTAAATAGTACTGCTTTAACTCTTGTGCCTAAGATCCCTTGCCCTAGTACCATGATGGACTTTAGACCCATAGCTTGCTGTAATGTCATCTATAAATATATCTCAAAGGTGTTGAGTGCAAGGTTGAAAAAGATTTTGCCCAAGATCATATCACAAAGACAGTCTGCTTTTGTTACTAATAGAAGTATTGCAGACAATATCTTGTTAATGCAAGAATTAGTGAAAAATTATCACAAAGTTGGGGGCATCCCTAGGTGTGTGATGAAAGTAGATTTGCAGAAGGCTTATGATACAGTTGGATGGGACTTTCTCCAAGCAGTAATAGAATGCATGATGTTTCCTCCACAGTTTGTAAGATGGTGTATGAAATGTGTTACTACAGCTAAGTTCTCATTAAATTTAAATGGTTGTATGGAAGGATTTTTTGCTAGTGCCAAAGAGCTTAGACAAGGTGACCCCATATCACCTTATTTGTTTTTTCTAGTCATGGAGGTTTTCTCTGGTATGATGGATGTATACTCACAGCATGAAGACTTTCATTTTCATCCAAAATGCAAGGATCTACACATCAGTCATCTCTGTTTTGCTGATGACTTATTTTTGTTAGCTCAAGCTAAGGTGGAAACTATGATGGTTATCAGACAAGCACTAAGGGAATTTGAACAATTATCAGGTTTGTCTCCAAACCTTCATAAAAGCTCTGTGTTCATAGCAGAAGTAGATCATAATGTTGCTATACAATTGGTTGACATTATTGGCATCTCTGCTGGACAACTTCCTGTTACTTATCTTGGGGTGCCCTTAATTTCAACAAAATTGTAGTATAATGATTGTAGGATTCTTGTTGAGAAGATCACCAAGAAAAATTTCCTCTTGGTCTACAAAGTATCTTACATATGCTGATAGAATACAACTTGCAGTGTCTGTACTTTTGAGTATGCAAATCTATTGGTGTAGTATATTTATACTACCAAAGAAGAAAATACAGCAAATTGAAAGCAAAATAAGGGCTTTTATAGGGCATGAGGATGATATCAGGTGCATTGGTGCAAAAGTGGCATGGAAAACTATTTGTTTACCAAAGAAGGAAGGGGGTTTAGGACTAAAAAGATTGGATCAATGGAACAAAACAGCTATCTGTAAACATTTATGGGACTTGGCACATAAGAATGATTCTTTGTGGGTTAAATGGTGTCATATTTTCATTATTAAAGAAAGACACTTATGGACCTTTAAACCTCTAATCATATTATCATGGACATGGTGTAAATTGATAAAAATGATAGAGTTATTCAAGCAATATGTTAGATATAAGGTAGGTAATGAGGAAACAACCTGGTTATAGTTGGATAGTTGGCTTCCAATTGGTATATTGACAGAAGTATATGGACAAAGAATTGTGTATGATGCTGGATTAAGCATGAGTGCAAAGGTCCAAGACATCATACAGGATGGCACATGGAGATTACCTACAATCAGATCACAGGCCCTTAATGCTTTGAACTCTATACTTGAAAGCATACCAAGACCAGATGTTCTCACTAAAGATGAAGTTATATGGACTTTAAATGCAAATGGACAGTTTACTATAAAATCTGCATGGGATGGTATTAGAACAAATGCTGATGTAGCCCCATGGTGGAAATTATTGTGGTTCCCTGGCCATATTCCCAGGTGCTCAGTGCTGCTATGGATGGTCTGCCATCATGGACTAAGAACCAAAGCAAAGTTGAAGGCTTGGAATCTGATTCAAGAAGAAACTTGTGAACTCTGTCATGCTCAACCAGAAACCATAAATCACCTATTTGTGCAATGTCCTTACTCAAAGGAGTTATGGGAATTGATATTGAGGAAACTGCAAGTAGATGGCAAATTCATGTCATGGAATCAAGCTTTGCAGTATGCTTGCCAACAGTTCAGTGGTAAAAGCTTCAAGGCAAGGTTGTGTAAATTGTGAATGGCTCTTACTGTTTATGGAATCTGGCAAGAGAGAAATAACAGAATTTTCAAGAAGAAAACATCATCTGTCCAAGGCTGTTTGGAGGTGATTCAACAATGGGTGAGGTACAAGGTTTATAGTTGGAAGAAAGCCCCTGCTAATCATGTGAATATTTTACTTTGTGAGAATTGGGAGATAGATAAAAACATTCTTTTGTAGTTGTATATAAGAAAGTTGCTTATCAGGTAGGAAAGAGAAGTATAGAAGAGAGATCTGTATTCATATTCATGTACTTATGAAGTTTGATTCTTGAAATAATACATGGGACCTTTTACCCAAGAAAAAAAAAATCTTGATATCTTGTACTTGTGGATGTATTGATGTGCAAGTATAGTAGTATCTGTTCAATGCTCATTCTTGTGGCCATAATATCTACCAACTTATTCTTGAACTTGAGAAGATTACTGATGTGAAAGAGAATGATTCGGAAGTTCCCAGTCAAATGAGTTTGCCTTGGCTCTTAAAAGGTACTAATCAAGAAGATCTGCTACTGTGGTATGGTTCATTTTTTTGGTAGGTATAGTATTTTGATTTTTGCTTACCCCAATGATTGATGTTATGCGTGCGACCTTGCATCTTAAATTTTGAGCAACAGTGACCTCCCCCCATAATCTGCATTAACTTGGTTCTCGTCTAGACACACTTATGTTAAGTCACTTGCACTAAAGATGAACTTCTAACATAACACGATCAAATAACACCGTATAACCACCTTCGTGTTCAATGCCTCTAATGTAGCATTTATGTACACTAGTTTGAAGAACTTCAAAGCAAGGAATATAAGTGCAGTAGTATGCTGTGCATAACCCTTCTCTGGCTGTAAAAGAAGTGCACTCAGTGGTGATGTTTTTCATCTGTTTCTATAGCTTATAAAAATACACTCTACTTGCAGCGATACTCTAAGACCAGTTGCTGATGATACTTATGTGTTGTGTCAACACCGCCAAGAAACTCTTAATCACTTGTTCTTTCTCTGCCGCTACTCCTTTCTCATTTGGAAATCAGTGCCCCCTCCTAAACAATTGGCTCAGATTGCTCAAAATTGTGATGGAACCATCTTTCTAGTTCAGATTAGAAGGCTTGTCCTTGTTGCTACTGATTATTGCATTTGGCGTGAAAGATGATCGCATTTTTCGCCACTCTTCTCAGAATCCTCAGCATGTTCTTGCTGCAATCAGTAGTATTATCCAAGCCAAAGTGATGCAAGGGAAGCTATCGAGAACTCAGAAGCACTGGAATCTCTGTGTGGCATGCAATTATGAAAGCATCCAACTCAAAACCAATTAATAATGAGAGGAAAAGCTCACAAGGCCTATTTATTGAAGCAACGCTTAATATTTTCGGGATGTGAGATTTACATATCAAAGCACACCCTCACGTGGTCAGACTTATTTTGACTTGGCCAACACGTGGATGAATTAAACTAAGTAGCGGTGGATTTAAATTTTAATTAAGCTGAGTAGATGTAGATTTAATTTATTGAAATGACTACTGGGCCGAAATCAATATGCTCTAATATCATTTGAAGTTACCACCTGCTCTAAAAAACTTAAGTTGTTAGAGAATAGGTCTAACAACGTATTTTGTGCTTTAACGTTTCTCCTCACGTTCAAGCCTCTGATTACACGTGAAGAGACAAATCAAATTACACCAATTTGCACTATTATCAAGGGGACCAAATATACAAGCAAAAAGAATCGGACCCTAAATCTTGCCAAATTAATCAGAACTTTGATACTAGTTGAAATCATTTCATTCAAACCAATCGACAATAAAGGAGGAGCTCAAAGACTAATATATTGTATTATTACTTAATATTTTCCTGACGTGCTATTTATCTATCAACACTACCTACAGAGTATTTTACAAGTGACTCCGTGCTGAATCAACCTTACAACGATTATATATATTGAACCATACATGTCTGACACTTGGGAGCATGAACCCATGATGTCAACATGTTAGTTGTGGTTGCAAAATGTGCAGCGTTTGGCTGCATACACAGACAGATTGGGTCAAACGATGACGGCAGTAATTTTACCTGACAGAATACAGTACTACGCTCTATTTGGACGCACTTTGTAGCCCTTTCTTTGCAGCACTCAGGAAGCAGATGTTGTCCTTTTTCAGAAAGTTGGAATGGCTCACAAAACTTGTTCACATACCTCCACAAGTTTGGCAAGTGGTTAATAGTAGTACATATAGTGCAAACATTATTATGAATCTCAATTCATACTATACATGCATAGTTAGTATAACACCAAAAAAGTTTAAAGATCCTTTTGTCTGTAAAATTTGGGCTTTGTTGTTAGCTTACTACTTTATTATGAGATGTTGTCACGATGGCAAGTTGGCAACACAAAATTATAGGTGTCTCCTTCAGTGAAAACCCTAAAAGGGGTCTGGATTTTTTCACCTGGGGATGGAAGCAAAAACCATAATTGCAACAGTTTCGATTTCAGGAACTTTTGATTTCATCTTACGGTCACATTTCCCCTAGTGTGAAAGCACATTGTACTGTGTTTCTCCGTAGAAGTACATTTTAGTGCATCATGTGTCCTGATTTTTCATTCATCCAGAATTCTTGGCTCTGCCCTTTGTCATAACTAGCTGATAGACCCACGCAGATGCACGTATAAGACGTGATGCAATTTGGTTTTACTCAAAATCTCATGTATTTTAGCATAGCCCAATTGGTTTAGTATTTCAACAGACAGAGAGACAACGAGTTCCAGAGGCAATACATATAAGTTAATACATGTATACATCTTAAACATAAAAGTTGACATCACTCAAGTATGTAAGTTTCTCCAATAAATTAACCCACTGCCAAAAGTATAAAAATATGATAATTATTAAAACATAGAGAACCTTAAGCCCAAATTTTGATTATATACCATTATGTCATCTAAAACTACTATCATCTAAAATTACTATTGAGGGAAAAGATGCATGATAAATATCACCAACATGCTAGCTTTGTAGTTCTTTTTATCTTCTTTCATTTTCTTTTGTGTTACAGAATCCAGTAAAGTGTTTACATTTTTAATGTTGTGATAGGACTAATGCATTGCCGCTTTTAGTGACAAAGGATGTGGGCTTAGCAAAAAAAGGTGTAGATTTAGCTTGACCTTTCTTTTTTCTTTTTCGTAACATATTGGCAAGCCGATAATTATCCTATAGTCAAACCTATATCATCTTTCATGAGAATCCATAATTTCACACGCTTTTTAGACAATTCATAGAATGCATTTTTGTATGTGCTTAAATTGGTATAGCTATACATAAATGGCCCACTGAATCTACCATTAAGAATTTGTTCGTACCATGATAGCCCGGAATATAGATCTGTCTAAGACATCATTTGTTGTTCCCAAAGACAGATAAAAGTTACTGAGATCAAGCATATAGAAATAAAAACAGAGTGAAGGACAGTCTCTTGAACATTACATCTTAGAAATAATTTTTTTATTCCACCTCCGATGGCGACTCGAAGAACTTGATTATATATGTTCGTCAACAAATTTGCTAGAACGTTATTTGACATTATGCATTGATCCAGGTGTCAATGGGTTTAAATTTCAAATGTTGCAAACGTTTGATGATTGATACTCTCACTTAAGTCCTCCGTCTAGCTTCCGATGTTTTCTCAATCAATAGAGTTTATTAATCTTCCTTCGAGTAATCCAGATTGATGTGTTTTGGAAACTAAATATCCTTTCTAATGCAATAAGATTAATCTATTGAAAGGGGCAATAAAACACATTGTAGTTACACACCTTTAATAGATGAATTACAATTTTTATTTTTCAAGAATCTTTACAATCACTTTATTACTTATTCTTTAGAACCTTTTAGCAACAACAGTAAACTATGAGTGTTTTAAAGCAACAAAAGAAGAGAAGAGAAGCAAAATAGGTATCGAATTGTTTTCATTGCTGTAGTTTTATCATTTTATAAGATGCTTTAACGCATTCAGTTTTTTCAATTACTTGTTGCACATATATGTACACCGAGCAGGCATATATTTTGAGCCGATGAATTTTATTACTCTTATCTCTTTCTTGAAAACTAGTTACTGTCTTTTGTCAAACCATATATTACCTTTCTTGACCAGATAGTAGTTGTGCTATCACATTATCCAACGGTATGGCTTAAGGTTAAACTTAATATTTTGCTATTACCATTTTACTTTGTCATTCAATCTGTAGAATTGACATTTTAGTTTACCGTATGCCACCTAAATGTTCTCTTTGACACGCCAATGGACTTTTTACCTCAAATGATTTCATGTAATGTATTGGAATGCGATAGGACAAACTAAAATTAATCAACTTTATAAGATATTTGACATCATATTTTCCTTAGGTTACCTAAACAATACTAAAAATCACGAAGAGCATCTTACAAGTCATCGGCTGTATCCAACAATTTGCACGTGTAGATTAACATGTTATAATAGTTGGTAAAGCTTTGGGATCTTAATAGTTGTTGTTATCCCATTCTGCCTACGCACTTCTGGACTGCTGTTATCCCAACCTGCCTACGCACATTTGGACCGATGCTATTCCATCCTGGCTACACACTTTTGGACAGTTGTTATCATAACCTGGCTACCCACTTTTGGACCGCTGTTATCCTATCTTGACTATGCATTTTTGGACCGCTCTTGAGTCCCTCTCGCACGACACATCAATACTTTCAATGGTCAATCTTCAATGCCCCTAAATTGCTCGAAGGAAAACGCACACTCAAGTCACGTGCATTTTCTCTCTTTCATTTTTTATACTTTTCTTCTCTGCTAAGAAACAACCTTGATGTTGCTTCAGCCTTCCCCAAGGATTGGCCTCGATCTTCCCCCGATGAACTTCATGATTACGTTGTCTCCGCGACACCAGTCGCCGAGGCCGAGCGCTGTCTCCGCGTCACGTGCCTCCGGCACAACCCCGACCTCTACGACACCCGACGATGTGCCCGAGGCCGCCTCCGCGTCACGTGACCCAGGCAAGACGCCCGTCCCCGCGACACCTATCGCTGCACACGAGCACTGTCTTTGTTACGAAACACAACAACAACGAAGCAATATATCGAAAAACAAAAAAAAATGAGAAATAAAAAAAAACAAATGCACAACACAAGAATTACGAGTTTCACCAATGTGGCTACGTCCTCGGAGTATGACCAAATCTCGATTACACTATTCAGCAATGTTACAAACAGAAACCTAGACCCCACCCTCTGTTGTGGTTTTTCTCTTGACCCAAAAACAATACAAGACCACTTATATAAGGTGACCTTCTCTAAATAACCAATGTAGGACAAGACAAATTATTTACTTAGGGCTAAGTTGTGACATTCTCTCAATAACCAATGAGGGACACCCACACAAAAATCAGTTTTTGGGTCACTATCTCTATTGTAATAATGTCTCTTGATTGAAATCAGGGTCCACATATAACAATCTTCCACTTGGAGACTAATATACCTCTAATGCTGAAACTCCCTACAAATGTTGGTCACGCTCATTCAAGAAGCATCAACGAAGACTAATCAAACTTGAGCATATGCTTAACTTATGCCTGTCAACCACGTTCGTTAACATGTCTACGGGATTCTCGTCGCCTTCAATATTCTCTAAGTTCCATTGCCCATCCTCTAATAGAGACCGTGTAAAGTGATACCTCAACTGAATGTGCTTGGTCCTCGAATGAAACGCTGAGTTCTTGGCAAGATGTATTACACTCTGACTATCAGTCCATAACTTACAATCTACTTACCCATATCCTAGCTCTGCCAACAATCGCTGAAGCCAAATAATTTCCTTGCTTGCTTCTGTCACAGTAACATATTCTGCTTCTGTTGTAGACAACGCAACAATTTTCTGTAGCTTGGAGATCCAGCTCAATACGGTCCCTCCTATGGAAAAAAATATATCCCGTGGTGCTTCTCCCACTGTTTCGATCACCTGTATGGTCTGAGTTTACATAGCCTCGCACATCTATGTTATAACCCTCAAAACATAAACAGAACCTGGATGTTCCTCTCAAATACCTGAGAATCCACTTTACTGCTATGGGAAGTCTCATGTATGTCATGGTTAGTACAAGGCCGGATACTGTGCATGCGGTTGGAGTTGTGAGAAGATTCATGACAAACATATTAAAGGAACATTGTACGATACCTCTGCCATGTATTCTTCATCTTAGCCTTGGGACTCAACTCCTTTGAAAGCTTGAAGTCAGCTGCTAAAGGAGTCATCACAGGTTTAGAGGTGTGCAAGTTAAATCTCCTTAAAATCTTCTCAATGTACTCTTTTGGTGACAACTATAACTTTCTCTGTTTTCTGTCCTTGGTTATACCTCGTGCCAAGAAGTTGTTTTGCTTCACCCAAGTCCTTCATAGAGAAAGTACTTGCCAACTTCTTCTTGAGTTCATTAATCCTTCCCATGCTTGAACCCTTGACTTCAAAACCCTCTGGCTGATGCATGTAGATTTCTTCCTCCAAATCCCCATGGAGAAATGTTGTCTTAACATCCAGCTGCTCTAGATGTAAGTCCTGTATAACCACAATGCTCAATATCGTATAAAGTCATCTTCATAATAGGAGAGAAGATTTCTTGGAAATCAATACCTATCTTCTGTCGATACCCTTTTACAACTAGTCTTGCCTTGTATCTCTTTGTTCCTCCAGCTTTATTTTTAATCATGTATACCCATTTATGTACATAACACTCTTTTCTGCAGGGAGCTTTACTAAATTCCAAGTTTGGTTTTGCTCAAGTGAAGCCATCTCATCATTCATGACTTGCTCCCACTGTAACCTGGATTCATTCTGTATTGCTTCTTGGTGACATTCTGGCTCAGCAGAATCAGTATACAAAATATACTTACGCGAAAAACAAAGTCTATCAGGAGCTTTCTTTAGCCAACCGCTTCTTCTGAGGTAAGGAGTTTCAGGCACTTGCTTTTTATTACCAGTTCCAATTTCAGTATCAGTTGTCTCATCGAGGACTTCTGAATTTTCTATCCTGGTACATGTCTATCTTCTGGTTCATCAAGTTCCATGTATTCCCTGTTTTTCTTTTCAATTCCATGTTCTTGTAACCTGTGCTTAAACAACCGTGATTCATCGAATATAACATCCCTACTCCTGATGATTTTGTTATGTTCATAGTCCTACAAACGATAACCATATTCATCACCTCCATATCCAATAAGTACACACTTTTGAGATTTAGAATCAAGTTTCTTACTTTCCTCTTTATCAATATAAGCATAAGTAATACATCCAAAAACTCTCAGAAAAGAATAATTTACTGGTTTACCTGACCATTCTTCTTCAAGAATTCCACCATTTAGAGCACTCGCTGGACTTCTATTAATTCAATATACGGCAGTATCAACAGCTACTACCCAGAACTGTATAGGTAAATTAGCATATGTCCTCATGCACCTTGCTCGTTTTATGATGGTTTTGTCCATCCTCTCTGCCAAGCCATTTTCTTAAGGTGTCCTCTTAACAGTCCTTATCAACCTGATACCGTTATTGGAGCAATATTCTTGGAATCCTCCATCACGATACTCACCCCCATTATCAGATTTTAGGCATTTTTATCTTGTTCTTTGTTTCATTCTCAACAAGAGCTTTCCACTTCTTAAAAGTGTGATAAACATCTAATTTCTGACTAATGGCAGATATCCAGGTGTTTCTACTAGCATTATCTAGAAAAGAAACAAAGTAGAAATTACCTCCAAGAGACTTTACTGTAGAGGTTTGCAAACATCCATGTGAACTAACTCCAGCCTATCAGTTTTCTTCTCTTTACCACCCCTCTGAAAACTGACCCGCTTTTGCTTTCCATAGACACAACCCTAGCAAAAATCCAACTGAATATTCTCCATCCCTAGCAATGCATCATTTGAGTGTAGAATTCTCATACCACTATCACTCAAATGTCCCAACATGTGATGCCATAATGTAGTCCTCTAATTTCCTGAAGAAGCCAAAGAGCTAGAGTGGTTATAGGTACTTGAAAGAGTATATATGGTTCCTACTCTACTACCTCTTGCTACCACCATCGACCCTTTGATCACTTTCCACTGTTTTTCACCAAATGCCACAAAATAGCCTTCACAGTCCAACCCGTTCATGGATATAAGGTTCTTCTGCAATTCTGGAATATGTCTAACATCCTTCAAAACCAGGGTTCCACCATTAGACAGTTTAATTTCCACTGTTTCCTTTCCAACAATGTTACACCGATATCCATTCCCAACAGTCACATGTTCATAATCACAAAAACAATCCCTATGAGGTGTACAATGAATCGAGGCTCCTGAGTCTACATACCATACTCTGGAATTATCATCGACTGCAGCAGAGAGACATAAATCGTCATATGTCTGTTCGTTTGAACTTACCATGTTTGCCCATCATCACATAGTCTTCCCCATACTCTCTTTTTCTTCTTTGGTTCTACATAATCATTCTTTTTATGACCCTCCTTGTTACAATTCCAGCACACTATGGTTCTCCCTTTGGACTTCGACTTTCCTCTTGATTTTGATCTTCCTCTTGTAGGACTTCTTCCCCTGTTATTCTGCTTGTTATTCAGTCTACATCTGGATTACACGGACAAAACAGTATTAGATGATATACCTTCACCAATTGTCTTTCTCCACATTCGTCATTCATCATAGAACTCACATCATCATTAAGTGTTAGCGTTCCTAAGACAGTAGAATTACTCACTGTCGTCACCAAGTTATTCCAACTATCAGGCAGTGAACACAGAAACAACAAAGCCCTAATTTCATCATCAAAATTAATACTGATAGGTTCTAATTGATTTGTAACACCGTTAAAATCATTTAGATGATCAACAACAGAACCATTTTCAGACATCCTCTTATTAAACAATCTCTTCATAAGAAATACCTTATTCGAAGCAGAAGGTTTTTCATACTATTTCTCTAATGCTTGCATCACAACAGTAGTAGTTTTCTCCTTAGAGATATTGAATGCTACTTACGGTGTCAGGCTAAGCCTTACGGTAGCCAATGCCTTTCTGTCCAAAACGTCCACTCATTCGCATTCATCGCTTTAGGTTTCTCTCCCACCAGCGATAGATACAGATTCTTTTGATACAAGTAGTCTTCAACTTGCATCTTCCACCGCTGGAAATTCATACCATTAAACTTCCCGATCTTTCCTTTACCTTCTTCAACCAATGTTCCCACTCAAATGTAAAACCTACATGAGTAAAACTCGAACCAAACGCACAACACAAGAATTATGTGATTCACCAATGTGGCTACATCATCGGAGTATGACCAAATTTTGATTTCACCATTCAGCAGTGTTACAACCAGGAACCTAGCCCTTACTCTTTGTTGTCATTTTTATCTTGACCCAAAAATAATACAAGACCACTTATATATATATTTAGAGCTAAGATGTGACCTTCTCTAAATAACTAATGTGGGACAAGAAAACTTATATACTTAGGGCTAAGTTGTGACCTTCTTTCAATAACCAATGTGGGACACCTACACAAAAGTCAGTTTTTGGGTCATTACCTCCATTATAATAATGTCTCTGGATTGAAATCGAGCTCCACACATAACAGTCTCCGCCTCACGTGCCCCTGGCACTACACCTGTGTCTGCGACACCAGCCGCAACGCCCGTGCACCATCTTCACGTCACGTGCCCCCGAAACCGCACGTATCTATCGCGTTGCCCCTTGACATCTGGACACATTAATGCGCCCCCCACGATGGTCCATCCTTTCACCACACTATGTGCACCTTGCCTTGTTCATGGAACATGCTTCGACCCATTCCCCGTAGTGTGCAACATTATGCTGGGATAGGCGACTTCTCCGAGACACTACCTCGGCCCGTCAGGTAGGCAACTCCTCCGGGACACTATCTTGGCACGCTCCGAGTGCTCCGGCACAAGGAATAACCCGCGAGATAGGCTCGTTCTCTAAGACACTATCTCCACCAGGGAGCTCCAAGTGCCCCTGCATGAAGACTTCCATCATGCCAGGTAGGCGACTCCTTCGGGATACTACTTTGGCCGTCGAGTAGGCGAATCCTTTGGGACACTATCACGGCGTGTCGTGCAGGAAACTCTTTCCAGAGACTACCTCGGCCCATTAGGTAGGCCACTCCTCTGGGACACTACACGCTCTGAGTGCTTCAACCCAAGGACTCACCTGCAGGGTAAGATTGCTCTCTATGACACTAATTCTGTTAGGGTGTCTCCGTGACTAGTCTACGTGCTATGATACTGGGGGTTTTCAACAGCACCCCTAGGGATTATGACCCCCTGGGTCACTTCGAAAAGAGAACAGGTCTCCAGAGGGTATCACACCTAGTCCACCTGGCAGTTGGGCGTTAAGCCTTCCCCAACGCTATCGGGTCCTCGGTGTCTCTCCACACCTTGTGAGACTCTGTAAGGGCTTTAAATTGGTGGCTAAATCAAGGGGGTTCTCTAGCCATACCGATGTTGTGTGAGCCAATCTTTCCAGACAGACAGAGCAACGTTGTGAGGAGCAGGCCCGGTGAATATACGATCTGACAATCCTTGGAGCACCGATATCTATGGGGCCCTCGGTGAGGCGTCACTCTCAAGAAGCACCACGTATCGGTTGACGACATCATCATCTCAACTCCTATAAATAGAAGGCTTAAGAATTCATTTGGGGAACTCTTCAAGACTTACATTCACTTTCTCATTCTAGAATTCTAGAGAGAAAAACACACAGAATCCTAATGCGGACCCCGATGTTGGACCTAAGCATTGGACTGTGACTGCCATCCTGTATTCACCCGCGCCTTCCCCCTCACAGCACTGCCACTCCTCGGGTTCTGTCTCGGAAGCCCTTGGTCTATGTTCTTGCTCCATCTTTGCTTTGTCCCACATCAGCATACTTGGCATCTTACTCGGACTACATTCCTTGTGGCACTTCCACGTCTATTGCGAACCCACTTATTGGCATCAATAGTTAAATGTGGATATCTTGTAATTACTTGGATTTCTACGAACAAAAATATTAGGCTTGCTTTACCCCTTAGTTTCTATCTTAGATATTACCAAAATGACAACATACATACATATAGGCAAGACTGTTTCAATTAGTTTTCCTTTGTTTTCTCTTTTTGATTCTTTGGCCCATATATGCTTGCTTCTAAAGATTTTACATTAGTGACAAAAGAATAAAGATTGACGATAGTATAGATAATGCGTTATTACCTACAAAACCTCATAGTTAGAGTGCAAATTGATTGATAATAGTCAGAGTAGATTAGGATGCATATATCTGTGTCTAAAATATTCTAATACTAATTTGCACCTACTATGCCCATATAAAAGCTACACATAGAGTTTTGGACATATTGAGTCAAACTAAAAGTTTGATACTTTTCGATAATCAAATTTATATGGATCATTACCATAATAGCTTTTGAAGAAAAAGAAACAATAAAGAAAGGCCTAGGAGCCAATAACAAAAAAGAACTTACCTATATACTAAGGTAGCGTTTGAAATTTATTCCGTTTCCAGTTTTTTTTCTCCAGTTTTGTAAACTGGAGAAAAAAAATGCGTTTGACACATAGTTTTTTCGTTTTTTATTTCTTCAGTTTTCAAAACCAGTTTTTTAAAACTTCCATTTTGGACTTTTGATTTTTGTTTTGAGACCACCACCACCCCATCCCCCTGCCACCGCCACTGCCCGTCGCCACTACCCATCGCCGCTGGTCACAGCCACCCGGCATCCGCCGCAGACCACTTCCACCAACCGGCCACTGCCACCCCCACATCCACCACCGCAAGCACCACCAAAGAAAAAACTCAAAATAAAAACTGGGTAATCAAACACCCAAAAGAAAAAAAACTCAAAAAAAAAAATATGTAATTAAACACCCATTTGTTTTTTAAAATAAAAACTAAACTGATTTTGATTTTTTTTTTAATAGAAAACCAAAACTGGAAGTGATTTCAAACAGACCCTAAGTATCCTGGATTACAACTAACTTTTTTGGGATGCACTACAAAATACTGTTTTCTATTTTCTGTTCAAATCCTCATGTTCCATAAAATACTCTTGAGTCGATGCTAGCTTATAATTTGATCGTCAGGGATCCTTGTGGTACCTTTCTTTCTCACATTATGAAGGGTACATAAGAAAAGCTTACATAAGTATTTGTGTGTCAAGCAAGTTATTCAAAGCATATAACTAAAGGTATGCACCTAACTCTGCAAATAGAATAGACACTGTCTTACCTCATAGGACATCTTATCGTCAAAGTAACCTACTAAATCTTTGACTTCTAGATTAAGAAAAATGAGACTATAATTCACTATATACACAACTTTAGGTAACTTTTGCTAAAAGTGTGTATGTTAAGAATCTTAGATTTGGCGATAAAAAACCTTTTGAAAGCTTTGCAAATAGTATAAAGACTGTCCTACCGAAAGGACCTCCTCAAGCTTAAACTATCTTTCAACCATAATAATACATGACTAGTGTTCCACCTCTAAACAATTATACACGTAAAATCTTGAAATGCTATGAAAACAAATAAGGGCAAAAAGACAAAATGGAGTTTCATAATTATTGCACTAGAATTTACAGTTGTTACTATTGTGTCCCTAGTGAGTCTTAGTAAGCTTGTTAATCGATATATGTCGATAAAAGGGTTTATACATAGAACAACTTTCAGATCAAGCAACAACTATCTTTTGAAAAGTATTCCCACAACTATCTCGAACTCTGTATTATTCTCAACCTTCATGAGCACTTAATCCGGTAGCACACTTAACAATGTTATCTCTTAACGATTTAGTAGAATAGTAAGGGAGAGGATGCTTCCAACCCTAATACATCTTTAGAAGATTAACAATTATCAGTAAATCGTATTGGCAAAGACAAAACTGAGTGAAAAAGCATATAATAGTGGAAAAAGAATTGTATACTAACTTATTATCAGTAACCTGAAGAAAAAAAGTGCACAAACACCCTCCGCCGAAACTTGTTTAATGGAACTATATGATTCAAAGCACCTCATGTAAGTCTCTCACACTCAAAGTGTGACTTTACAGAAAAATGTTTGTAACATCTGCTATGCGTGTCTTAACTTTTTTATTTTTGTATTAGATGGTATATATATACGTTGACTAGTCCATTATCCATGGTTGATAGAACTGAAAACCTACCCCTGACCATTGAAAGAACTTTTTTGCTGCGACACTTGTATTAGTAAGCATCTGTCATCTCATTTGGCCCAAATTACACTGAATATTAAAAAAAAAGCTAAGAATAGTGTATACAATCAGTCCTCCGTTTATAAGCTAACCCTCTATGGTTCACGATATACTTTAAAGATCGTATTAATTGATTTATTTTTTATCGAGTTATAAAATTGTATACTGAGTCACGTTATATACTTCATGAAATACTTCTTACACGGCTCTATTGTTAGTAAATGAAATGTCTATGCACAAAACATTTTATTCACGTTTATTACAGTGAAATGAGTACTCACTCACATGACGAAGAAGCGTCATTGTTAATTTTTTGTGTACTTAATCAGAACTTAAAAGGAATCATGGGAGGCTCAGCATCAATAGCATCAGAATAGGTTCTTATTGTTCTTTATGGGACATACAAATCAAATACATACTCTTACGCTTCTAATACCAAGTCTCTCTCTCTCTCTCTCTCTCTCTCTCTATATATATATATATATATATAACATAACATAAAGAGCAGAGTTGAGAAAAGTTTTTTCGACACTAACATCAGGATGGGCTTGGAGTTAGTTTCTGAATCCATTTATTTTAAGTTTTTTGTTCTTTTTTTTTTTTTTGGTTAAATTTTTTATATTTTAAGTTTGATGCATGGGAAATCACTTTCCCAAAACTAATTGCCACCATGAGGGAAACCCTATCAATGTATCTCCTTCCCATCCCTACTGCTTCCACTCGACACGTAATTGGCCGGTGACAAACTCATAGTAATATGGATCACAGCGCATAATAAAATATTAAAGGTTACATCGCCCACACGAGCACACTGCGCTAATATGATCGACCGAAGTATGGAAGAAGGGCAAAAGCAATAGAAGAAAAAGAAAGAGAAAAAGAGAATTCGCCTGGCATGGTTTGCTGCCAAGTGTGACATTCAGTCCTGAAGAGATAGGGGCCGTGGTTGAGTATTTCATAGAGATTGATTCTTTTAAGGTTTTGTCATTGATTTGGACACTCAATCGGAGTTACACGCTAAACCTATTAATTGCTTTCTTAGTTGTCAAAAATTAAAGAGTCCAACTGACCTGGCGGACTCTCACAATAAAAGTTGCAGCTCATATGAAATAAGGAGACGACTCCAAAGATTCGTTATGTCATAAATATGTGAGAGCTCTAAAACGCTTGCGTGTCAAAATTCTGAGAGTTCGTTGCAGCTCTACTGTGATCAACACGGTAAAGCTAAAACTCGGATTTATGTGATGTATGTATTCATAGTGGATTGGTTACTTACAAAAGGCTTCATGAGTTCACAAGCAATTAAACAATGATATGGCTTAATAAAGAATAATTTGGCTTACATGACAGAAACACCTTTCATATTGAAGCAAAACTACTATAGAGTTTTTATCTTCCCATCAAGTTAGCCCTTGGAAGATTATTTTACGATATACTTTATACTTGAGGATCAATTACGCCCAGCACCCCATAGTTCTAACTTTGCCACCCAGCTAAAATATTTAAAATCTTGGTATCTAGCACCAAATGACTGTCAAAGTGGCCTTTGACCATACGTCTGTTACTTTCTAAGGGGCAAAATGGTCTTTTTACATGCTATATCCACATTTCGTCCACATCAGCTCCAAATGGAACCAATAATTAACATCAGGCTCTCCACGTCATTTCCTCACCCCTTTTTCTCTCCCTGACTAATCATCTTCCCAACCCACGGCCACCTCCCCCAACCGAAACCACTGCCCGGCGTGCCATCACTTTCGACAGAAGCCACTGCCCAGCGTGCCATAATCGCCGCCATCACTCTCCCTATCGCCACAACCCACCACCGTCGGTCATGCACACGACCACCCACAACCACCAATCCCAAAACCCACGGCACCCCATCTAATTGAATCGCAGCCAGCAACGTTAACCGTTGGATGACCACGCCTCTGCCACAAATCCCTCTCCCACGACCACCCACAACCACCAATCCCTAATTCCCTTCCAATCAAGAGAAATAGGTATGGCATCGGAGGTGGCTTGAAATCCTTAGCAGTCCAATCCCAATGCAAAGGATCGAAAGAATTGCAAATACAATTTTAACTGGATCTCAAACCGAATAGTGTTATCGGAGAATGCTTTTGGATTCTGTTATGGACACTGTTTGATAGTCGCCAGATGGTCCAAAATTTCACTTTGGAAAAGACCCTTCCTCACCCACGGCCACCGCCTCAAACCAAATGATGACCACCAACGCCGGCCGCTCGACCAACAATGACCATTCAATGAGCCACTACCGTCTCTAACTAAATGACTACTAGACACACCCCCTGCCCATTGCCACAGCCATAACATACCCAATCACCCAATTAAGTGATCTCCTTACCGGTCGCCAGTGAACCCAATCAACCACCGAACAACATCATCACCACATAATCAGTGGTCCAAATCGAGGGTGGGAGGGACATGTTAGGCTAGGTGAAGAGGGCGCATGTTGGACGCTAGAGATGTCGGTGACGTTAGAGGCGGGTTCTTGGTGTTGGTGGTGGTGCACGGTGGTTGGGGGTACTGAGAGAAAGAGAGAGAGAGAGATGACGTGAAGGGCTTAGGGGGTTGGAGCTAACTAGGATTTCACATGTGAAAAGACCAATTTGCCCTTAAAATTTTAATAAATGTCTCGTCAAAAGCCATTTTGACCGTCAATTGGTGCTTGATATCAATATTTTTAAACTTTTTGTGTTGAGTGCCAATTTTAGAATCATGGGGTGCTGGGTGCAATTGACCCTTAAGTATGAGGTGTAGCGTAAATTTAATCCGCCTTGGATAGTTCTAAAAAGCACTTTAAGAAGTCGATTTGGCATTAGCTGTGGACTCCCTTTAGATGGAAACACGTTTTGGCTTGTAGATGAACTTATTTAGCTCATAGAATTTGGAACGCAAACACCACAACATTGAACAAGAAAAATAGACCAACTTGGAGGAGACACTTTACACGCAAGTTGACAATTTCATACCTGCTATTAGATGATACTAATTATTGTTCTTTTTCTTTTGGGTGGTGGTGGTGGTGTCTTCAATCTAGGCGTTCTCGCGGTGGCATCATAAGGGGGCAAAGAGAGAAAGAGAGACTCAGAACATTTGATGTTCTATGCGTACTTTTATGAACTACTTTCGTTTAGACAAGTGCACATCCAAATGGGGAAACAATAAACCAAAGAAAAGAAAACTCAGCCAGTTGCTCCATTCATTTGGAAGATAGTTGGCAAGTAGTTAACAAAAGCGGAAGACATGGAGGAATGCCTCCTTTAAGGATTTGTCTCTTTATTAAGAAGAAGCATTTGGCAGACAGCTTGCTTCTGGAATTTATTAAGCAAAAGAGAAGAAGACACTTAAACGTTCAATGCTCTATGCCTACTTTGTGGACTACATTCATTATGTTATTCACGATAAACCAGAGGAAAACTCAGTCAGTCGCTCCCGAAGCAGATAGATTACTATGACTTGTCTAATTACTTTGGTAGGGCAATCCATCTACTATATCAAGATCATAGTTGCACAAAGCGTGGGTGGGAGCGGGAACGGGTGTAAGGTTCCTTAGCGGGAGTTTGAGAAGTATAATGCATTTTAGGGTAGGAGCGGGAGCATGAGCAGTACAGTGGGTTTTTGGGGGTAGCAGGAACGGCTGCGAGATTTAGGTTCCGAGTTGGGAGCGTCACTAGAATTGGATAATCATGTGTTGCTGCTAAAAATATGTCCCGCGTACGTTGCGGAACCCGAGCCTGAACCAATGACCTGCAAGACAGAAAACGAGTGACCGCCGGGTGGGGTTCCCGACGGAGAACTCTCCGATGCTTAAGTCAGAGCGCAGCTACATGATAATGACTCTGAAAAAGCATGAATGTGTGTAGTTGTGTAGTCGTCCTATACCTGGGGGGAGTAGACCCCTTTATATAGTGGTAGGAAGAAGAGCCCTAGTAGGACTGGGCCGTAGGCTAGATGTGTTAGGATCGTGTTAGGTTCCTTGATGATCACGTCACGATCTCTGATAAGATAATTCCCAATGTCCTAGTATGACTGAGAGTGCCGGTATTCCCCAATTATTGGGAGTATATTTGAGATATATCATAAGCCCCCCACTTCCTTAGCCAAAATGTTTGGCTGAGGAAGTTTATACCTGGTGTCTTGAGACACACGTTAGATTTGTAAGGGATTCTCCATCCGCTTGTAGGGGTAATAATATTTCTCTACTCCATGTACTCGGACCTAAGCTCTTGGGAGCTTAAGCCTTGGAACTTTGCCCGAGTAGGATGCTAGAACTCTAGCTCTTGAGAGCTAGGTCTTTCGAATGTCGCCTAAGTAGGCTATTCGAAATCATCTTTGGGAAGATGAATAATGGGATCTCGGGATCCATTAAAGGATGTGCCCCACGTTAGCCTCTCTAGAGAGAGGACACAGAGCTGTGCATGCAAGTTGTTGCATGTGCTAAGTGTTTGAATGTCCTCTTGAGGGGTCACCTCTCCTGTGGAGGGTGTTTATTTTGTGCAAGTGTGTGTTCTTTAGCTTGAGCTGACCACATCATGCTTGCGTTTTACTTTGACGCGAACCCTTATCGTCAGCTAAGGGCTGGCAAAGAAGCCTCGCACTCACGCTCGGCCAGGTTTCGAATTAACAAAACAGGGTAGGGCGACGAACTCCCACGTGGTTTTGCCGTTTCTCGAGCTAGAACTAAAGCTAGACTGTGTCAGATAACACTTGTGTGCTATCCTATCACCCTTGAGGGTGACCGCCCTTGAGGGTGACCGCCCTTGAGGGTGACCGCCCTAGAGGGCTACTGGAACGTAGAGTTCTGATAAGTGCCCTTGAGGGGGAATGGAGCATGGAGCTCATGTAAATACCCTCGGAGGGTTGACGGAACTTAGAGTTCTCATCATATGTGCCCTTGGGGCGGATGGAGCGCAAAGTGCTCTGATTTACCAGTTGCATTAGTAGCATGCGCTGGTGTGAATGTTTGGCCTTTGACAATCGGTCACTGTATGACCGGATATGTAATGTCGAGACGGCAGGATACTGCCGCAAAAACCCTAGGCGTGACCTTTAATTCGCCGGGTGCTGTGAATTTGTTCCTTGCTTGTGAAGTGATTTTGCGTCATTGTTGATGCTTACGAGCGCAGTATAAACCCTTTTCTTTCATCGACAGAAGTAGCCACTGGCGTGGTGCTGCGGCGCCGGTGAAGGATGCCTCGGTCGGCGGCGGCGCCGTTGCTAGCGTGAGGACTGAAGGGTCAATGACGGTGGCTGGTAGTTGGATCTGGACCCGCGTCTAGGATTTGGACGGAGACATGAACACCGTCGCCCGAAGTGGACCAGATCTGAACTAGACGGTGAGGAGGCGCCGTCATCGTCTGAATGTGTGGATGATGGAAGCGCTGGGGCCACGGTGGCGCGTCGCTCAGCGATGCCTACTACGTCTTCACGGTTTCAGATGGCGCCGGAGACTTGCGGTGGTAAGGGAATTGGTGCGGTGCGCTGCCTGATTGGCACTTGTGCTATCTGCAGCGGTTTGCGTCGAATTTTTTTTTTTTAAAAAGGAAAGAAAATATCTCCTTTTTGTTGTCTGCCCCTTTTTCTCATTGACATGAACATCGTGGCCGAAAGAGATGGCGGCGCCGTGTTGCGTCGTACGACAGTGCGGCAGATCTAACCGCCGGTAGCGGTGAGACGGCGACGTTCCGGTAGCGATGGAGCTGATAGTGCTGCCGCTAGCCACGGTGATGAATCGCCTGGAGGTTGTTGATTTGGTTGTGGTCACAGATCTAGGCAAGCGGCACCAGAGTGCAACGTCACGACCAAGAAGGTCTTCACCTTCATCGACGGTCGCCGAACCCACACGAACAGCTTTTTCACCGGTGCAATCTCTTGTAGCTGGTGGTGAATCGGCTTCGTCGCCGTTTTTTCGTAGTAGATGGCGCGACGTTGAAGAAGGTGGCGGGGTGCGGCGCCGGTGCTTTGCCGGAGGAGGTGACATCACGGCAGCGATCTTCTCCAGTGCGGCAGATCTGACCGGCGGTAGCGGTGAGACGGCGACGGTAAATTCGGCAGCTATTGCGGACGACGGCGTCTGCGGCTTTGCTAACGTTGGTCGGTGAAGTGGGGCTCTCTCTTTTTTACCGAATGACCTAACGGTGGTCGGCGACGGCGCTCCGGCATGGCGGTGACGGCGCTCTGGCATGGCAACGATGGCGCGAAATCGCTGGCAATGGCCATGGATGGCGACGAACAGAGATGGTGCTCATCCAGGGGCAGCGGTAACGCAAATCGTGTGCTCGTAATGTAGAGACTGTGATGGTGGCGTCGCCACTGCCGATCATGGTGGACGGTGCAATGAGGCCGCGGCAGTGCGGCACCGGTGTACAGTGGCCGCGATCTATCTTCTCTTTTTTCTTTTTTTTTTTGAGATGTCGTTGTTTGGATGATATTGCTGCTCCGGCAGCTTCGTGACAGCTGTGCGTAGTATCGTGAGGTGGCACAGCACAACGGCGAAGGAGCGACGTTGGGCGCAACGTTGGCGTCGTGAACAGCAAGGTTAACCTTGCTGTTGGTGGTTTTGCCTGGTTGCTGCCGGATGGTGGAAGCGGTGAGAAAGTGACGCGATGACGGCGATGGTGGCGATGACGCTAATAGCGCTGCCGATAGTCACGGTGGGGAGTGTTTGACCGGTGTCGAGTTGTTGCTGCTGACCGTGGTGGACGGCACGATTGGGAGTGGCAGCCATTCTCTTGGGGCTGTGGCGGCACAGATCTTGACTGGAGGGCGGTTCAATGGCACTCGTAATTTGTTACCAACGGTGGTCGTATGGCGTTGCCTAGCGCCGACGCTGGTGGCGGTGGAGCTGTTGGTTTATTTTTTTGATTTTTCGTTGAGATGTTTGTTTGCTCCGGGAACTGGACTGCGGTGGCCGGCGGCTTATGGTGCCCGCCGCGGTCTTCCAGCAACTTTGCGTCGCCGATGGCTCTGGTGGCGTGTGCGTGGCCGGCTGTGAATTTGTTCCTTGCTTACCAGTGCAGTAAAAGCCCTTGCAAGAAATAAAAGTACGTGACTGAAAAAATAACCTCTGAAGCAATAAAGCATATAAAAATGTAAATATATTTTTAACACATAAATAAGAGCGGTGTTCAAACACCACAGCCCCAGTAGGGGTTTGCTGGTTGAGTGACTAATGTGTTGCACTGCGTGTCACAAGCGAGCTTTTAAAAGTCATAGCAGTTGGTAAGACCCTACATGCGACGTGCTTGCGTGAACTGCTGCAATTGCATAATGCTAAACCATAAATTACATAGGTCTAGGTTAAAGAAGCGCACAAGAAACAACCTTTAATGAGGCTTGTTAGTGCCTAAAAACGTAGTCACTTAATTCTTTTTAGCGACAAATATGCAATGAAATATACACCATTTTTTATGATTGTGCAGCATATGTTAAATAAATGAGACCCTGCGGGTCTAAAATGCAAAAAAGCATTTCTATGAGGTAGAAACTGTCATGCTTTTACTAGATGTGGCATATGTAAAATACAAAAGACCCTGTGGGTCAAAATTTAAATATGCATAATTATGGGGTAGTGCAGAATCTCAAAAAGATGGATTGCACCTGATTAATTGGTCTGCCTCTTCCTTTTTTTTGACAGAAGGGCAGATCTGGCCTTTGCAACGACGGCGATCACACCGATGGGCGCGATGGTGCAAGCCCATCGTGATGGTGATGGCGCTACCTTGCTGGTGGTCACGGTGGCCCGCATCTCGAAGGAGGAGGCCGGTGTCGCGAAGTAGCTCGGTGAAGGATGCCGCAATCGGTGGCGACGGCATTGTTGGCGCGAGGATTGAGATCCCTGGCGGCGGCCAGTGATTGGATCTTGACCAGCGGTGCAGCTCATCGGGGGGCCATAATTAAAGACGGCTAGCTATCGCCGGTCGCAACGGCTCGGATCTGAACGAACCAGGTGGCCGGATTTTGCGGGGGTGCTGTGAGGCGGCGCCAAGGTAGGGCGACGGTGACAATGGGGTGATGCTGCTTCCCCCGGTGACGACGTCTTGACCGGCGCTGATGTTGACTGAGCGGTGCCGTCTCTTTTTTATTCTGGACGGCGCAGATCTGGACAAGCAGTTCTACCGGCGGCGGTCTACGGTGGCGCAATCCTGAAGCTTGATGGTGATGGTGCGCGGTGAAGCTTCTCCCCTGCTCCGGTAGCGCAGATCTGGACCAACGGCGGTGGCAGACAATGACGCGGTGGCGCGACGATGAGGTGGATCTTCTGGCTGGTAGTGATGAAACGGCGACGGCGCATATTAGAGCTTTCGCTGATCGCGGTCATGACAGTGCCGATGAGCACTGTCGCTCGTCGCGGTAGTGACATCTCGACGGTATGGGCTGACGGTAGTGAAGCCGCGGTCATGACAGTGCCGATGGGCACTGCCGCTCGTCGCTGTAGTGCGGCGCCACCATGGCGACGGCGACGGTAGTGAAGCCGCGATGGTGCGGTGCCGGCGCCTTGCCGGAGGAATTGGCTACACGGCAGTTATCAGCTTCTTCTTCTTCTTTTTTTATTTTTATTCGGCTGTTGTGATTGTATCTGCTCCGACAACTTCACGCCGGTGGTTTGTGACGCCGGTGACTCCAGTAGTGTGGCATTTCGTTGTTGTTTCCTTATTGAGTTGTTGTAATTGCTCCGGCCTTCGCGGCAGTTTGTGGTGCCGGGACTCTTTTTGCTGAGGCCCCGTTTGTGCGGTGGAGTTGGCCGGAGTGGTGCAACGGCTCCAATCTGGTAGCCCTTAGTCATAGCTGAGATGGCGATGGCGCTGCCAGTCGCAATGGAGTCGGCGTCGACTAGATGGTTTGTGCCCTGGCCTTCTGTTGTAGAAACTTGTGACGGCGCTGTGTGGCCAATATCTGAAAATTCTGAACTGTGATGGTAATTGAATTGGAGACCCGTGGCGGCTGCACTTGTGTTGGTGGTTTCGACACGTTGTCGCTGACCGCTCGCGAAACAACTGTTTGAGTTTTCTTGAGGTCAAACGGCTAGGCTGGCGGGTTCCACGGATGACGCCAACGCTGGCGGGTCCCACGGATGGCGCCAAAATGTTGCTGCTAAAAATATGTCCCGCGTACGTTGCGGAACCCGAGCCTGGACCGATGACCTGCAAGACAGAAAACGAGTGACCGTCGGGTGGGGTTCCCGGCGGAGAACTCTCCGATGCTTAAGTCAGAGCGCAGCTACATGATAATGACTCTGAAAAAGCATGAATGTGTGTAGTTGTGTAGTCGTCCTATACCTGGGGGGAGTAGACCCCTTTATATAGTGGTAAGAAGAAGAGCCCTAGTAGGACTGGGCCGTAGGCTAGATGTGTTAGGTTCTTTGAGGATCACGTCACGATCTCTGATAAGATAATCCCCAATGTCCTAGTATGACTGAGAGTGCCGGTATTCCCCAATTATTGGGAGTATATTTGAGATATATCATCATGTAACTAATAAATTATTCTCTTTAAGGGGACCTTGCATTTTCTATTTTCTGGTGGTCACTTGGACAACCTAGATTCTATGAATGCAAAAGAATTTCAGCATTAGTCCTGCACAGTCCCATGGGCGATTTTGAAGATGAATACGAGTAACTCTAGCTATACAGAAGACCGGTCGCGAGACTGATTTTCTTCCTTCACTCCTGTCTTTATTATCACATTGATATGTTGCTGACCATTTTGTACAGCTAAGCTGATGAATATCCTAGCCTCAAATCAAATGGACAATTTTCTTCCAACAAATCATCTTGAGAACCTCATTACAGTAACTATGCATCCAATTTTGCAGTAAGTTGGCTGTCTGAACAATTCTGGTGCAACACTCTTTTAGTAAGAATTTTGACAATCGTTATGGACTCTACGAATCCGAAACCTAAAATCTGCACTATGAATGCACCCTCAGAAAGATATATTTGTGTTTATGTTAAATGCGCAATCAGGCAAGCTAAGCCTATGTGTCATTGATCATGAACATAATAAACCAAAAGCCTGTTTTCATAATGCTTCTTTTTCTCGTTTCGTTTTCGTGATAGCAAAGTTGCCATACTATAGCAAATTATGGTCCAAAAGTTGGCTGAATCATGAAATCAGTCGATGAATCAAGCACTTCCAGCAAAATTTGGCGCATGGTTGCCTATGGAGCCTAATAGCTTAACTAATCGGGTTTTTCTGGGGAAATACTGTCAACGCCAATCCTTCGTGCATTGTATATCCTCAAGGTAAGCCTCATGGTGTTGGAGGATTATTCTCCATGGAAGTAAGATTTTGCTTAAAGGTTTATGGCGTCAGGTCACGATCAATTCATCTTTTTGGTATCTGGGACTATAACCGAGGTCTAGATCTCTGTTCAATCTCTTGCTAACCTAAAATCGTCTAATGCGAAAAAGTGGATGTCGCCTGATGTCACAGATAGTCAGGTGGGTTGGCAAGTGTCCAAGTTAGAAGTACATGGCATCTCTTTGACAAGCCATTTGTGGTCCTTATCTGTCCAGATACCGTTATCCTAATCAGCAGGGCGCCCATGACCACGGGAATTTAGTGTGAGTTCTGCTCATCTTCTGGAGCTAGAAGCTCAACGGGACCTTGTATATCCTAGTTCCGTCTATACATCACGTGCCCCAAGCACGACGCCATCTCCGCGACAATTGTCGTCGTGCCCAAGCTCTGTATCTGAGTCATGTGCCCTCGGCACAATGCCCGTATTTGTAACACTGGTCGCACCCATGTGATGCGCCACTTATTCACTCGCACTCTGTCACATTGTCATGCCCCCGACATTAGTCCATCCCTTTGCCACCTTATGCAGCTTGCCTTCGTAGTGGAATATTCTTCGACCTACTCTACAGAGTGTGCAGCATCCCTCAGGGTAGGCGACCCCTCTGGGACACTAGCTCAAGGAGCTCCGAGTACTCCAGCATGAGGACTCCCCTCCTGCCAGGCAGTGACTCCTCCTGGATACTACCCTGGCCCATTGGGTAGGTAACTCTTCCAGGCACTACCTTGGTGAGCTTCGAGTGCTCCAGCACAAGGACTTTTCGCGTTGATAAGGGATTCCTCTTGGACACTATCTCTATCAAGGATCTCCAAGTGCTCGGGCATGAGGACTCCCCCTCCCACTAGTTAGGTGACTCCTCCGGGACACTACCTCGGCCCGTTAGTTAGGCAACTCCTTGGGACACTACCTTGGTGAGCTCTGGGTGCTCGGCACAAGGACTCGTCGCGGGGATAGGCGAATCCTCCGGGACATTATCTTTTATAGGGAGCTCCAAGTGCTCCGGCACGAAGACTCCCCTTCCGCCAAGTAGGCGACTTTTTCGGGACACTACCTCAACCCGTCGAGTAGGTGATTCCTTCGGGACACGACCTCGGTGTGTTAAGGAGGCGACTCTTTCTGGACATTACCTTAACCTTTCAGGTGGGCGACTCTTCCAGGACACTAACTCGGAGCACCCTGAATGCTTTGGCATAAGGACTCACCTGCGGGACAGGCGACTCATCCAGGGCACTATATCCTTCAAGGCGTGTGCATGACTAGTCTACATGCCCCGGTACTGGGGGCTTTTCATCGGCACCCCTTAGGACGATGACCCACACTTCACTCTGAGACAAGAACAGGTCTCTAAAGGGCATCACGCCTAGTTCGCCTAACAGTCCAGCGTAGCGACCCTCCCATACCATTGTCAAGTTCTCTACATCTCTCGATGTCCCCTGTGGGACTTAGCAAGGGCTTTGGACTGGTGGCTAAATCAAGGTGTTCTCTGGCCACACCGATGATGTGTGAGCCAGTCTTTCCAGACAAATAGAGCGAAGCTGTACAGAGCAGGCGAGGTGAATATGATAGCCGATAATCTGTGAAACACCAACATTTAAGGCCCTTCGGTGAGGTTACACTCCTAGGGAGCGCTACGTGTCGTTTGATGACATCAACTTCTTAACCCCTATAAGTAGGGGACTTGAGAATTCATTTTCAGAACTCATAACCTATTTTACTTTCTCACTCTAGATGTCCATAGCTAGAGAATTATAGAGAAAGAAACATACAGGACGCCGACGCTGGACCTTGACTCTATACCTAAGCATTAAACTATGACTGTTTTCGTGTATTCACTCTATACCTTCGCCCTCAGCACTGTCAGTCCTCAGGCTCTGTCTGGGAAGCCTTGGTCTTTGCCTTTGTTTCGTCCTTACTTTCCCACATCAATCCACTTGATAACTGACTCGGATTGTATTCTTTATGGCATATCCACGTCTACAGTAAATCCACTTTCTTGGCATCATCTTTTAAGAGAGGGCCAAGATGCTTTCATTTCTAATCTTTGTGCAAACATAATCATACCTTACCTTATATGGCAGACATGTTGATTTGAATGTACTCATGAGTATTAGAGTGGCTTCCACACATAACTATTTTTTTCCTCTGGCAATGTACTTGCGACTGTCTCCCAACTTGGGTTCCGTTGCGTGCAGACAACAAGCGCTACTACTTGCCCCTTATGTCTTGCACAAGATGAGACTGCCTCCTATCTTTTTCTACAGTATAAGGTTGTTCGTGCGGTCTGGTTTGTTGGGAATCTTGGCGTACATTTCGGTTCTTCGTATTCCTCCCTATCTGTCTGGTTAGTAGCATCAGGGGCGAAACTACATATGTACGAAGGGGGGGGGGCTAATGCACCCCCTCAGATTTTGAATATATATACATATATATATATATATATATATATATATATATATATATATATATTTCACTCACGCTCTCTCTCTCTCTCTCTCTCTCTCCTCCTCTCAGCTCTCACTCAGTCACTCTCTCAGTTCCCGTCGTCGTCGTCGACGGTTGACCTCTCACCGGTCAGTGGTCATGGACTCACGGCGCCTCTCACTCTCTCAGTCACCGCCCACGGCCACCGGTCATCGGTCACGCCGGTCGCCGTCAAGGTCTCAACTCTCACGGAGTCATGGACGGCGGTTGAACTGTCATCTTACGTCTGTCGAAGCCCCGAAGGCCCTCCCTAGTCCCCACCCCAACTCCGGCCAGATCTAGCCTAGATCTACGAGTCGGCGGATGAATCGACGAAGTGACGAACCTCACCGATCGGCGGTCACGGCGCCTGAAATTCAAGCAAATTTGAGCCTCAGTCACCGGTCATGGACGGCGGTCACCATCACGGCCTCACTAGTCACCAACTCCGGACTCCGGTCTCCGGCCACTGCCAGATCTAACCTCGTCTAACTGTCTAAGGTTCGAACTTCGAATTAGTCTAGCTCAGTAACTCTAACTCTCTAAGACTTCTGTAAATCTGTAATCTCTTTCTTTCTTCTTGTCAAAAGCCAACAGAATACTAAAGGCTGTAACTTGTAAGCTCTAATAGTCTAATGTTTGTAACTACAACACTTTCAGAACATCAAGGTTCTGCGCCTACGAGCCGGACGAACTGACGAAACCTCAACCGACGAACGATCTTTTTCAGTCTTCACTCCACCGGCGGCGAAGAACCCACCGCCAGCGACATTGCGACAACGACACCGTTCTGATTTCTGAGGACTGAGGTCAGTGTGCATTTTGAACAATTTCTTTTGCTATTGAGAATTGATTATTTGATTAATAATTTTAAGTTGTTAGTTGTGTATTTAATAATTTAGATTATTAATTGATGCTTTATAGCTGTTAATCGTGCATTGAGCACTTGAGATTTGAGATTGTTGATGGAGGATGGGACCCAATTTGATTTTTACCCCATTTGAGCATTGCTTATTTGATTGATAATTTTAGGTTGTGTTAATTGTGTATTTAAAAATTGAGATTATTAATTGTTGATTATAGGTTGTTAATTGTGCATTGAGCATTTGAGAATTGAGATGGTTGATGGAGGATGGGACCCAATTGGATTGAGATGTCGGATATGTGATTTAGTTGAATGGTGGGTTGAAATTAGGTTAATTAGGTTAACGCGATAATAAAACATGACTGGAAAAGTAAAAGAATAAAATATTTGTAATTAACTAGGTTATTTGATTGATAATTGATGGATTGATACTTAAAATAAAATATATTTTTTTCAGAATGGAAAGGTTCTTTCAAAAGAAAGCAAATGTGGAAAAGTTATTGTAGTCTAATAAGAATGAGTGTATAAATCAAGATACTATTTAACAGTCTCCGGTTCCAACAGTAAAGGACAAGGCTTCCATTGTGTATCGTGATATTCATTTCGGACATTCAAGCAGAGTTAGCGATGAGTTCAACTCTGACGAGCTTATTGCAGATCCTGGGTTGCGTCCGAATATTTTGGATTATGGTCCTAATGTTCGAGATAATGTTCGACGAGCATATTGGTTGAAAGGTCATTGCCAACGTCGTCACCACAATTTTCCATTTACACAATTCGAAACTCAGTCTCGTCGATTTGTTTCTTCTTGGTTTGACATTTATTCCAGTTGGTTGGAGTATAGTGTAGCAAAAGATGAAGCATATTATTTGTGTTTCTACTTGTTCGGAAGTGCTCATGGGGAGCAAAGGGGTGGTGGTACTTTTGTTAGGCATGGTTTTAACGATTGGAGAAAGAAGGAGAAATTCTAAAAACATGTTGGAGAAGTTGGTAGTGTACAAAACATTGCTTTAACTAAGTGTCAAGCCTTTGATAACCCTCATCAGAGTATTGAAAAAGTTTTGTCCAAGCAAACAGATGAAAGTAGGGTTCAATACCGTACTCACAAGCATTACAAAAGAAAGATCAAAACATTGTGAATGCAATGAAGTTGGTAAGAATAACAAAGCAACGATTGCAGGACTTTAGAGATCATGGGTTGGAAGACTTGCTGGAAGAGGTCTCACAATTTTGTGTAAAACACGTTATTGACGTATTGGACATAAGTGTGAGGTTGTAGCCCCGGGGAGGCAAAGACGTATTGCTGAAGAAGGTACAAATTTTTACCACTATCGTGTTGATATTTTTTTTAACGGTTGTTGATTTGCAAATCAGTGAGTTGAATAATCGTTTCAGTGAGGTAACCACGGAGTTGCTTATTTGTATGGCATGTCTCGATCCAAGTGATGATTTTTCTGCTTTTAATAAGCAGAAGTTGATACGTCTTACACAATTTTATCCATATGACTTTTCGCCGATAGAGCTTAAGGTACTTAAAAGTCAGCTCGAGACTTATATTATGGATGTGCGCTCCTGTGAAAAACTTTATGAAGTCAGGAGAATTTGTGAACTTGTTATAAAGTTAGTTGAGTTGAAAAAGAATGGGATATATCCTTTGGTGTTCTTCCTTTTGAGATTGGTCTTACTTTTACATGTAACAATTGCTACTGTACAAAGAGCTTTCTCTACAATTAAGATAATAAAGACTTGACTTCGGAATCGCATGGGAGACGAATGGATGAATGATAGCTTGGTTTGTTACATCAAGAAAAATGTCTTCAAAACTATTGCAAATGAGGCTATTATCAAACGCTACCAATTTTCGGCGCCTCATCGAGTAGTTATTTAGTACTTTCGTTTGTAAACACTGAAATGTGTATTTTGTATTCTCTTCTTTTGTGTTGTAAAGAGTCTTTAGTGACTCTCATAAAACTTAATAAGATTTTTTAAATGCTTTTTAGTATGTTTTGTGTATTATCGAAAAGTGCACTTTATTTTTGTGTGCTATTTTACTTATAAAAATATTTATCTCCTTCGATATATTTTTAGCCTCCTTTGGAATGAAATCCTGGTTCCGCCACTGAGTAGCATGACTCTTGAAACCACTGCGTACTCAAGCAGGGCGTTCTCTAGCGTTCAAGTATTGCCTATACCCTATGGTGCACTTGAATTGCCGAATTCAGGTGGTTTTTCTACATTCATGATTTTGTTCTTACTGTTCTCAGTATAATTCGTCGTCTTTTGTGCTCGGAATTTTCGTGCCTTTGCGGGAATCCCAGGGGCACATTGGCAAGGTCCAGTATCAGTTATGAGCATATCACTGACATTGCATTCCTCCCTCTCAATTATACCTATAGCTCAGCCAGTTTCTTTTCGCTTTAGTGTCTTTTGAGATACGGGGCAATCTCGGGCTGGTATTGGCATGGAAGTGGTTAGTGATAATGGTTCATGAGTTGGTTCGTTTGCTTATTCGATTTTTTGTGTAGATTGCTCGCTTGCGTCTCTGGCTCTTAGCTACATAGTTTTTTTGTACCTGTTAAACTATGAACTGTTTTGCTCGACAGAGTAGTATATTGGTGTTCATAGACTGGACAGCTCCTTGCTAACAGTTCTTTTGAGGCGTCGGACTGTTGTGTTAGTTTTTCGGCCACCTTAGGGCTGTAGTCCGCGCAACGTTAAGTTCTGTTTCTTTCTTTGTGTACTAGTTATTATACATGATGTACGAGAGGCATCCTGTGTTGTACTCTGGCTTGACTCTTGATGAATACTGGCAGGGTCTTTGTCGATTGCCCTAAAGATCAAGCTTTACTAGTTGCCAAGGAGAAGCTACACATAAAAATACCAGAGTCAATAATGTTGATTGTAAGATCCTTACGTTTTGTACCTTAAAGAGATACTAATAGCTTCGTTCAAATTTATAGCCAGCCACCAAAAAGAAGGGAAGCAAGCTCATATGTGATCAGACTACTTCTATAATATAAATGCAGACACAATACATATGTTATTTCTCACCCTGGAAAGGGGCATGCACAGTTTACAGTAACCAAAAGCTGATAGATCCCGAAATCATGGAACATCCAATGCTCTATACTATACCCAAATCTACAAAACACATACTCGAGCAGAAAACAAGCCGATGAAGCATATATTCTCTTTCTTTTGCTCTCTCTGTCTTCGTACCAATCAGTAACGAAATGCGTAAATTTCAGGCCGAACATCTTCGGCTTGCATGGAGAGCATAACTAGAAACCGGCCCACCCAGCAGGTTGAGAACCTGTCTTGCTATCTATTTTCTTTGACTCGTCAAGGAGCTTAGAATTGTTAAATTCACCAACAGGTACTGATATCCTAGAGGTGGAAACTGGAACTGCAGTAAAGCTCTCGGTTCCAAAACCCCAAGTGTTGGCTGCTGAGGCTACTTCAGTAGCCTGTTTGTTCTGCTGACCGCCTCTTGTTCTAACAGATTTGGAATTGTTGTTCACTGCTGCCGTCTGTGGCTTAGGATCGTCAGCAAAAGGCTGCCACGGTTTAGTATCCAGGACTGCGGAGTTCTTTTCAAATGGTTCTTGGAGTTCCCACACTGATCCTTCGATCCTCTCCTTTTGCTGCAATGACAGCACATACAGTTGGGGTAGTAAATAATATTGCAAGCAGATTCCCCTATTTTCCAAATACAATGACTAATGAGAGTGAGAAGATACCGGTGGGGTGGTAGAAGGGTGAATTCCAGGGGATGTCAGATTTCTGGAGGCATCTCTATTAGGTGATGGAGTTCTCGAAGTAAGAGCTTGCTTAAGTTCTTGTATCTCCTGCCTCTGTGATCGGCAAATAGCAGATAGCTTTTCATACTTGGAGGTTATCTCAGCCTTTTCTGCATTGGCTTGCTTAATCTGCTCCTTCAGCCTGTCTACTTCTGCCTCTAAGGTCTCTTCCTTCCCTGATTTCTTGCTGTTACTTCCAGGGCTCAATTTACCGGCACCAAACTCGGCAACAAAAGCATTGAACGCGTCGCCCTGAATAGGATGCGTGCTCTCGGACTGTGATGCTCTTGACCTTTCACTGCCATGGTCTGATTCATCCTGGAAAAAGTTTATTTCAAAGTCCTTAGAAGGGCCATCTTCAGACCTGTTAACTGATCTTCCATGTACATTTTTATGGACCGAACGGGATTGCGGATATTCCTCTTTCTGATGACTAGTTTTATGGAGATGAAGCCTCTCTGATTGAGTCTTATCATGTCTTGATGAGCTATACTCAGCAGGTTCATCAAACTTGGGTCTATTATTCTCATCGGCAACAACCGTATCCTTTCCATGCTGAGAAGTCCAGAAAGCCCCTAGCGGTCCCCCGCCTCCACTTGTCCTAGAACCAATCGCCGGTGATACATTTCGAGCTGATTCTGTCAACGGAGGAGGAGGTGGACTTCTTCGAGGCATGGGATTAGTCTTATGTGTAGGCTTTGGAATGCCTGCTAAATCACGAATAACCATCAAATGAATTGAAGTGGTAAGGTGGTTTTAACCGATAAATGATTATTGTTGGCTTATTTTAAGAAAACTTATTTCTAAATTAAAAATCTCATGACCACTGAAAAGTATAAGCACCTATAGCTCTGACAAAATAATGTGCTCACCTTCATGCGTGTCACTACCTTGTTGGGGCATTTCTGGCGGCCTGTCAGGTAATGACTTCTGCAACGCATCAGGTAACAGGCTGTTTACTCGAAACCAAACCTGCCATCACATAAAAATAAAAGGGCGTTAGAAGAACATATATAGGTTCGTATGAGTGCCGTGGATACAAATTATCTACAACTAACCTAAATTCAGGGAGATGAATGGCCAATCAAGCAAAGCGCTTGCCTGCGTGATGTCAGGTCTGGCATCTGGTGAAGATTGAAGCATGTCTGTGATCAGGTCAGTAATAGACGAGCTGTACTTTGGCAACTCCGGGATGCGATAGTTCCCATTTAAAATTTGTAGCTTTGATTCCCCATCAAATGCAGACTTCAAGTAGCATATGCGAAAGAGAAGACATCCGAGGGCCTGCGAAAACAAAAAAGAAGAAGAAAAAAAATAAAGTCTAGTACTGTTTCTCAGTGCTTAATGTTTTAGTGATTTGACGGAAACTCTGCTATATATATGCGAGCCCACTCTACTTACCCAAATATCTACCTTCTCATTTATAAGTTCTCTTCGAAATAAATCCCACATCTAAACAAATAAAAAGGAGCCAAGAGATGAGTCAAAATACAGGAGACAACTATTAAGAATCAGTTTCCAAAGACAAGGTCCTTTTTTCAACCTCAGGGGACCTATATGCAGGAGTAGTATGCTTCCTGATATTGTCTTCTTCGATGCCCATTTCTTCAGGCTTCTCAAAGCGCTTGTGGTTGGTGGAGACACTACCAAAATCACACAGCTTCCACAATCCATCAGACCCAAGCAACAAATTCTCAGCCTTCAAGTCGCTAAAGAAAGCAATGCAGGAAGATAATGAGTAACAGCAAGAGATCTTTTAGCAAGGCATGCTGATTTAAGCTAAAAAATCTTTGATTTCACTGGTAATACTACATCAATGTCTCGCAAATTTTGGATACGAAGTGTTTGAAATTTCTTCCTAATTTTCATCAGATTCTCATTCATTTATAGATTACTAGAGACATGCTGGCAATATACTTATAGACACATGACTGTCTCAAACGGGGGTAGGGGGTCAGGGGAGGGTGTAATACAATTGCTAAGTAAAAAAAATGGTTGAATGGTAGACCAGGACAAAAGCCACAGTCTCTGAAGTCTGAACAGTATGTAATACTCCCACCATAATAAGCGAAGCTCATGAGACACTATACCAGTCTATAGTCTGTGTGCACTTGAAAAGAACGGTGTCAAGCGAAGAAGGAAATCCTCGTAACATGCAGAAGAAGAACAGCTACGATGTTTCTGACCATTCCAACTAAGAGCCGAAAGCCGAAAGGCAACAGGCGCACAAAGCAGAGTATCTAGAAAAAGCATAGAAGTAAGTTTTAGGAACATCTTTCTTAACATTACCGGTGAGCAATGGGTGGGGTCTGGCAATGCATTGCAAAGACTGCATTACATACATCCCTGAAGATTGCAAGGATCTGTTTCTCCTCAAAATACCCAGCTCCTCTGCTCTCCAGCACAGCGACCAGAGACTTATCACAGTACTCCATAACAAGGAGAGTTTCTTTCGTCCGCCCCATATCGAAGATAGTATTGGCATGTAGTGTAACAACATTAGGGTGCCCTCGAAGTGATTTCATCACCGAGATTTCTTTCATCACCAGTTCCATAGATTCCTCATCGTTGCAAATGATGTGCTTAACTGCATACTGCTTTGAGCCATTTATAGCATCTCGGGCTAAGTAGACACAGGAGAAACCACCCTCTGCAATGGCATTGCGAACATGAACTTTCAAATTGCCAATATCAATAGTCCGACCTTCAAGTCCAGCTTGTTCTTTAGGCATAAAGGGTTTGAATCTCCACATGATCGATGCTGACTAAAGGAGACAAAAGCTCTGAAAAAGATAGACGCCAGAGAGCTATATAATAAGTTTCAAATATAAAAACAGTAACCTTAAGCATTTATTCCTACAGCCATGCCAAAATTCGGAAAAGGCCAAAAACTAAAAGTACTAAAACGTAAGAAGTCTTAGTACTCTGAATTGAGTCTAAGTGGGATGCAAAATGCAAAGGAAATATTAAGTTGAGGCATTTTTGTGTCGTCAGTTTTCTATCTTTTGAACCAAGCCTCTTTGGTCACCAAGAGTCATCACCAGGTATTTGTCCCACGGTTGCAGGGTACAACAGAGGAAGTCATTCGAACATAACACTCGCTAGTCACTTATGTGCACAAAGTCACTACTACAAGAGTCAGCCATCGTTTTCAAGATTGAAGGCCCGAGCCTTATAACCTTGCACTAAGTAATGAGCCCAACCAAGTCTTCGTGCATAATTTACATGAGTGTTATTCAGCCCACTAGACGTCATGTCCGGGTCCAAGATGACATACCATGATTTTCACGTGCACCACAAAATGTCAAAAGAAGAAATAGTGGGCCCTGGTACTCCTAGTTGTGGCATGTAAGCTATTTGCATAATAATTATGTTCTGGACTTTTGATAGCCATTCTCAAACTGCACGGGAGAATGAGAACGAATACTTTTGGTTAGAGGTCGGGTTTTGAAACCCTGCACAGAGAGAGGGTGGGCCAGGAAAGAAGCGACAAAGAGAAAGCTAGCACTGGAGTTTTCATCATAGATGGAGAAAAACTGGGAAGAGGCATTGTGCTTCTCAATAAAACAATAAAAGGTCACAAGCAATGTCTCTCGAATGCAGGTTGCTAGTCAATACATGACATATGAACCAACTGTTTTGCCTTTATATACTGCGCTGGTATAAGAAAGCTTTTGGACTCAAGCTCATGTTAATGCACTTGGACGTTAATGCCTGCTATAAAGCTTTCTCAATAAGCAATGGGAGTATGGCACCTCACAAGTCTCTCTTGCATTATCATAGATGCATGTAAATTCTGCACTGTGGACATTATTGTGTTCACGTAACATGGACTTGCAAAGCCCAAGTCCATGTATCCGTAAAGTTATACATCAACAACATTTTACAATAAGTCCATGTATCCGTAAAGTTATAAGTTTGATCCTTATTGTGTTCACGTAACATGGACTTGCAAAGCCCAAGTCCATGTATCCGTAAAGTTATACATCAACAACATTTTACAATAAGATAACCCCCAGGTGCAGCATTTACCACTACGCATACAAGTATTTTAAGGATCAAACTTAATCAGTAACTACAATACATGGACTCTTCCGAATGCATGAAGTACCCATGTCGGACACTCAACACTTGGAAACCGGTTTGGATGTGTCCGACACATCCCATAGGATATGCCACTATGAACTAACTTATTGTTAAGTCGTTGTTGCTTCGAGATGAGACAAGTTCCCAATTAAAACCATGTGCGTCACATAGAACACCATTTTACCTTGGAAATACTAAAAAGTAACAATACATTTGAACATTTTGCCGTGGCCCCTTCTCTTGCGTTTTAATAATTAGACGAATCTGACACTTCAATACGTATCCAACCCGGACGCTCGTACCGAGTCCATGTAACATATAGATTAGTAAGAAATCAATACTGACGCTAGATCTCTTGGTGCAAAAACAGTAAATATCACTTTATAAGAAAAATGCGAGTAGTTAAGTTAATAGAAGAAATCAATGCACTAAGAGCTTAAGATCTTAACAGCTTTGACTGAAGTGTCTCAATCTATGTAATACTTTCTTCAATGTATCAAAGGAAAATAGTCAAGAATGGACATGCATTATTTAGTCCATATTCTACAAGTCTAAACCAAATAGATAGATGAGCAGAGAGAGTGAAAAGGCCAAAAGAAGAAGTGATAAGATGGCAAGAGGAGAACATTTCAAGCATAGTAGTCAGTGACTGTGTAACAATTAAAAAGCTGAGATGAACAGAAAGAAGTTCATAGGAAAAACATCTCAATCTCATACCTTGTGACTAACTAAATAATATAAGGCGTATATAACTTTTCTGAGCACTCATTTTCAATAGTTCAAGTTTTGCTAGTATCTTCTGCATAACCATTTACTTTCAACCTTATTCATTTTTGGCATTTGTTTCGCTTAACAAAATTGAACATGTTTTCAAAATAGAAAACTCCCAACAATCTCAACTAGAAGGTTTTTAAATACAAAGTGCATCCAAAAAAATTATTGACATCAATTATTTTTCCCTTTCTCGCATTCTACAAATAATTATCCAAAGTTAAGTGATGAGCTGTTTAATCCCAAAATATTTGATAGATGAGTGGGAGAGAATGAGAAAAGGCATGAGTCCTTTATAATGTTACCGCCGAGATTTGTGGCTTAGCGTGAATGTGTGTATGGGAACCGACCTAACTGCATACCATAAGGACACCTGTAAATGAAAGCCAGATTAGCTTATTAATATGCATGCGCTTACCATAGCAAGCCAATATTAAGTCCCTCTTGCATAATATAGACGTATATACATACATATTGTTTTATGCGTTAGTACATATTAGATGCGGTGGACAACGTGCTTGTGACAGAGACTGTATAACTTGCACTCCATCAGTGGCCTATCAATACCAAGTAAACCCGACAATCAGACTCTATGCAACTGATGACTAAGACAATGGCGCTAATACACACAACCTAACATTGACATTCTAGTAACTCCCATATAGAAGAACACTGATTACATCTGAGATCTAAAGCAGATGCACAATTCCCATACATCGAACGAATTATACATACACGACAGATCCATAAACATGTAACATACGTCCAAAGCATGACCACTCTATGCAATGATGACGCGTAACTCACGTGATTCAAGCGACAGCACAAATATCGGTAGTGTGCGATTCACTTAGCATCAATACTTACAGATTAATTCAAGGACTACACATACAACATTGCGATGCGAGCTCAAGATCTTGGAAAACTGTGAGTTGATCCAATTTAACTAACAAACGAGAAGATTGAACATAGATCGTACCGGTCAGATCGAAGAATAAGCTGATAAGTGGGCAACGAAGCTGCGTTGATTCAGTAAATTAAGAGGGGTAAAGATCTGTGGTGGCTTACAGAGGCCTTTCTTGTGCACAGATGTATTAAGTTTTCAACTAGTGTGCCTGGGTGGTTCTCACCTTTTGATGCGTAGCTTTGGGAGAAAGAAAGTGTCAAGAGAGAGGTGAAAGTAGGTGGGGGAAATAAGATGCGTTGATTGCCTTTTTATTGTGCTTGCTCCGTGAATGCGCGTCCGTGTCTATCATTAACTCTAGGTTGAAGCTTTTAAATTTATATTATCCTAGTTTGGAAATTTTACTCTCTTTCACAGTTCATTTGTTGGTAGAACTCGATTTTAAGTGTTCGTCAAAATGTGGAGTGTTCATGTTATGAAATACGCTGATGCATTAAACTGACGAAAGTGATATGTGTATAACGGTATCACGATTCGGTGGATGTCTTACGAAGAAATGGTAATCGAATGATACTGATATTTCAATCCTGAATACATAATAGAAGGCATTAGTGACAATCATTACCTTCTATTTTTCTTTTTTTAAGAATTTACACCGCATTTGCAAATATGACCTCAACCCTGTAGACTGAACACCGGAATCACTTGGTATATTGCGATGATTTGGGATTGATAATAGTATTGAGTTTCAGATTCTCAGTTTTCAGAACGAAAGTACCAACATCTATCGCATCCAATTTTGCACACCATTAAATGCGCGGAAGTCTGAGAACGGATGAAATTGCCACTTATCTAATAAGCATAAAATACAGAGGAAAAGAGGTGTTTGATAGTGGAGAAGCAGACAAAATTACAAAGGTATGAAATAGATTTCAAATTCACTGAGGTGTGAATGTATCTTAAAGAGATCAAAAACTTTAATTTTATGTCAAGCATCAACTCTTTTGCTTTAAGTCAAACTGGCCTGATGTCAAAGCATGTATAGATTTTATCAAAGCAGTATAGAATTCCAAAAACAAATGGTATAACCACCCAAATTAAATATTATTTTTTATATTTTGATAATATGACTAGCCTTAACCTAACCTACCCAAATTCGATTCCTTTAGAAATATTAAATGCACGTGAAAGTAAGAAAAGATTGTGTGAAGTGCTTTTGGCTCGGCCTTATTTAACAGAAGCGGAGTGGTGCTTCAAGTCTCTTAGTAGATACCATAATATATTGTACTTATAATAATGAATAAAACAACACACCAAATTTTAACAAATTGTGTAACATATCCGACGTGTAGCTGCACATCACAACTAAAAATCTCCATTGCAATAATGAAAAAAGGAACATTAGGTATATGCTGCGGTGTATGTTTTCTATAACAAACCAACACAATGAGCAAATATACACACCTATAACTTAGATCCACCTCTTGTGGCAGGCATCTCATGATGTATATTACCATGTTGGTTTAACAAGTTGCGGTCGTAAGAGAAATAATTATTTTGAACAAATCTTCATGATTTCTTGTCAAACTGTAGCTCTGGAGCTCTATACTAGCGATATATTTATTAAAAAATTTTGTGCTCGTGTAGAGATGTTTAGAGTTACCAGCACTTAACTGTGAATACAAGAAATTCAAGTGAGTATAGATCACAACATGAATGAAGTCACGAGAGCGAGCGCATGTGCACGCCGTGAGAAGTGTAATAGCTTGCGCTAAGTGGTCATCGACAACTTATTTCACTGAAAAGGATCTAATGTGAGGGTTGTTCTAATCTAGATCTACTCAACTAATACGCCTGCTTACTTCGTTTGTCAAACCGACATGCTAGCCAAATACAAGTGACTTGAGAATTCATACAGTTACTATAATTGGGGAAAAAAAATATGGGAGAGAGGACAATTGTCTTTTACTTGAATTCTGTTGGGTATTTACCCTCATGGGTTTTGATCAATTGATTGAACGAATTCAAAATCTTCAACTAACACAGAATTTTGGTAGGAATGAGATGTAATTGACATTTAGTGTAGCCTGGTTAAAGATAATCTAATTTCTATATTTCTGAATAAACCACATAAATATAAATATTGTTTTACGAGATGTAATTCTTTGAATTGAGGAAAAAATCTAAGAAGTCAAGCGATCAATCACACCACAGAAGTATTACCCTCATTTCCTTGGGGAATAGCTACATAATTGGCCAACCAAATGAGCAAGGTAGAATAGCCTTAAAAAGGATTGTGGGTTTCTGTATTTGGGAGAGATAAACACCTTATTCTTATACAGCTCCAAATAAGAGCAGAGACCCCCTGGACAGTGGGTTTTATCTATGGACAACCTATACTGTCTAAAAGGAAAATTGCCTGGACAAGAATATCACAAATCCTATCCTCTATACACTCACCACTAGTTCTAGTGGGTGACTTCAACCAAGTCCGGGCACCTTCGGACAAATGTGGGCCCAATTATCTGTGCATTCCTGGCCACAACCTTTTGGCTGAGTTTCTGCAGTCTCACCACCTAGTGGACATAAAGTGGGTAGGGTCGCCGTTCACTTGGACAAACAATAGGGATGCACAGTCTTGCACCTATGAAAGGATTGATCGCAGATTTGTAGATCCAAACTGGATTAGGATCTTTCCTATGGCCCACATACAAAATCTGGGAATCCAAACTTCTGACCATGCTCCGATCCTCCTAGATTTCAAACTGAGTGATCAATTCATCCCACGACCCAAACGGTTTGAAGCTATGTGGCTCAGGCACCCACAAGGCCAACAAATCATACAAATAGCATGGTCCACCTTTGTATCGGGATCACCTTTATTCAAAGTGATGAACTGGGGAAGAATAATGATGAAACTCATGTATCTCTGGAACAAAGAAGTTTTTGGGCATCTATCGACACAAATTAAGGATGCAAAAGCCCAACTGCTACATTTTCAATCTCTATTACCCCATACGGATGCACAACTACTTGAGAAAAATACCAGGAGATCTTTGGACGAGTTGTTAGAAAGGGAGGAAATCTACTGGGCACAGAAATCACAAATTCGATGGCTTCAATTGAGTGATCGCAACACCAAATTTTTCCACACTGCTACTCTGATCCGAAGGAACATCAACAAAATTTCTTCCATCCAAGACGAATCAGGTACTTTATGTAATACCTATCCTACAATCTCATCTGGTCTAAATAAGTATTTCACAAATATTTTTCGGCCTCCGTCGTCTGGGTACCACACAACACATAAATCAAGTCATGTCTACTCTATCCAAAACTCCACTACCACACCAATTCGAATGGCTGACAAGACCTTTTACCGCATCGGAAGTCACAAAAGCCCTATTTTCCATCCATCCATTAAAAGCACCTGGCCCAGATGGTATTTCCGCTATCGTATACCAACAATGCTGGTCATTTATGGAACGACCAATTACAGCTGTTGTTTTATCATTTCTCCGCTCAGGTCATCTCTTGTCAGAGGTAAATAATTCATTTGTGGTCCTCATTCTAAAAATCAAACACCCAACCCAACCTGAACATTTCAGACCCATATCTTTATGCAATACCATATACAAAGTCATTTCAAAAACCCTAGCAAACATAGTAAAATATGTCCTTAACCATCTCATCTCGGATGAACAATCGGCATTTATACAAGGAAGACATATCTCTGACAACATTCTCATTGCACAAGAGCTGACAAATAAGATACGGAAACATAAAGGATCTCAGAAAATGCTAGGCGCCCTTAACATGGATATGAGTAAAGCATACGATAAAGTGAATTGGTCTTTCCTGGAGGCTACTCTCATACGTATGAATTTTCCCAGTCATCTGATTCGACTTATTATGAAGTGCATATCTTCGGTCTCATACCAAATTCTTATCCATGGATCCCCTCATCAAGAATATATCCAACTTGTGGCCTAAGACAAGGAGACCCGATATCCCCATACATTTTCATCTTATGCGCCGAAACACTTTCCTCCGCACTACATCACGCGCAAACAACATGAACTATTAAAGGAATCAAGGCAGGTATGCGCAGCCCACCGATAAACCATTTACTCTTTGCTGATGATACTTTGATATTCACGGAATTCTCGAACCAAACGGCCTTACATCTGAAAAGGGTACTTACCTCTTATTGTGTGGCCTCTGGTCAACAAATCAATCATCACAAATCCTCGCTCACATTCAGCCCCAACACTACTCTAGCCATGTCTATTCAATTAACCAGACAGTTGGGAATTACTGCATTGACATGTTTTGGAAAATATTTGGGAGGAACTTTGGATATTGTAACCCACATAAAAGAATTTTTTTGTCTTCTAGTGGACAAAATTCGGCACAGATGTGCGGGATGGAAAAGCCTATTACTTAACAAAGCTGGTCTGGCTACACTCATCAAATTCACATTCTCGGCATTATTGCAGTACCAAATGCAGGTATACCTCTTTCCAAAGTATATGTGTAGGCAAATCAACGCCATCATTGGCAAATTTTGGTGGTCGGACAACGAAAATCGGAGGGGTACTTATTGGATTAGCTGGCATCATCTTTGCGCACCTAAAGGAATGGGGGGCCTTGGATTCAAATATAGTAACCTTCTCAACAAAGCTTTACTTGCTAAAACGAGTTGGCGAATCATGAATGAACCTGACTGTCTTCTTGCTAAGGTCCTCCTGGGGAAATATTGTGTCCGTCATTCCTTCTTTGCCTGCCCGGAAAAGGGTAATTTTTCATGGGGTTGGCGGAGTATTCTGGCTGGAAAACAAGTCTTATCCCTCGGACTTAGATGGCAAGTGGGGACAGGATCAAATATCTCTATCTGGAATGATCACTGGATCTCGCATATGGACGACAACCTTGCTATTGTAGCTAACAATCTCTCATCCCAAGAAAGCTTTCCTGGCAGGGTTTGCGATCTGATTGAGCACAATAGTTGGAACCAACCTCTTATATCATCACTTCTACCTCAAGATATAGTCAACAAGATTCTTGCCATCCATATTTCTGTACACCCGCTGATCAACAGGTTTGGAAGGCAACAAGTTCTGGCAATTACTCGGTAGCCTCAGCATACAAAATATTATACAATAAGAGAGCAGCCGATCGGAGAGGAAATCAGCAACAACAAACGGCCCTGTTCTCTGATAAATCCTTTTGGACAAAATTATGGTCACTTCCCCTACCACCTAAAATCATATACCTCTTTTGGCAAATAATCTGGGACTGGTTACCAACACTTTCAAAGCTTTATCATCTCAAAATCCTTGATAATCCATTATGTTCCCTCTGCTCTCTAGAACCTGAAACAATAAAGCATCTCTTTCTTTGATGCACTAACACTAGGCTCATTTGGTTTGGTGGGCCGCTGTGCATAAAAACCGAATTGATTAGTTCCTCCTTCCGTGAATTGTTGATTGCTTGGGTAAAAAAACCCAAAACCTTGCACAACTTTAACCATGGAATTATTAGCATAGCTTCTACTGCTTGGTGTATTTGGCTGACTAGAAACCAGGGTATTTTTAGGCATACCACGTGTCACCCTATGCACACAATTCATGAGATTCTCAATCTTACCAGCCTAATCTTCTCTTCCTCAATTAAAACTCCTCGCAATGCCCAATCATCCAATAGCACCTTAAATCACCAACCCACCATACCTATACTTGTTGCTTCTAATAACCAAAATTGTACAAACACCTCTTCTAGGCCTATCCTTCTCTTTTTAGCAATTTCTTTCAATTACTCCAAGTTGAAAACTGGAATTGGGATTTCATGCCTCATTGCTGACAAAATAAGACGTGGCTCGGCTGCTATATCCACAACGGCTTCTGACAGACATACGGCTCTTGCAAAAGGACTTTTACTTGCAACACAATGGGCCAAGTTGCATAATTTAATGCACCTCAATGTATTCACTGACTCTTCATTCCTCCAGTCACAGATTTCGAATTCTGAAGACATTCGAGCTACGGTGGGCAACCTTTTGTATGACTTTTGTTATATAGCTACTGATTTCCACTATTATAGTATGACCAGGGCTTCATCACTGGATCTAAAAGATGCCAGATCCTTAACAACTTTTGTCTGTCACGCCAGGATTGAAGTATACCAAGACTGGCTACATGACTCTTGTTGCAAACGGATCTCTGCTAACAGCACTAAAACACCCTTTTTTTTGAACTATTTGTTGGTGTTGTATTATCTTTTGTAGGTACTTTGTTTGCAAAACCATGGCATGTCATGTTGTTTATCTTTTGTAAACCGCTTCAAAACAAGAGTCTTTATTAATGCTATTCTCATCCTTTATCAACAAAACAAAAAAAAATGAGCAAGGATTTTAGTATTATCTTCACAAAGACACGTAGATTACAACTACCTAAACGATACTTGAACTAAACAGAATTCATAAGCCAACACGTGATCAACCAAATTGAGTACTTGATTCCAAACCAAGTATCCTAAATAAAAACTTGGACACAAAGTCACGTACATTTACATGTCAGTATAGTTTCTACAAACAGTTATATCAGCAATTCCAAATACTTCTGATCCATTACGTTCCACCGTCATCTTCCCTCATCGACACTGCCAGCTAATTTCCTATATGATCCTGAGAAAAAAAAGGAAAAGACTTGGTCAAAGATATTGTAGTCACGCTTAAGACAGAGCAAAAGAAGTTCAGACACAACTAGTTTCTAAAGCAGCAGCACGAAATGCTTGCAAGGCACCCTTTGTTATTGTTTTTCACATCTCTCGTATCCTGTTTGGAACTCCTATTATTTGTGCACTAGTTTCTTAAAATCAAGCTATTCAAACAACTCGGCAACCACTATGGGAATTCTTTTCCTTTAAACTCAGCCTCGACAATAGCTAGGCATGGCTTAATCAAATTTGATTAAACTTCATCTAACTGAGGAACCCAAGTGAGGGCAGATGCTTAATCAAATTTCCAGGAAGGAGAAGCTTAAGAGAGACTATAAGGAACAAAAAGATGGAACAAAAACTTGGCATGCCCTGAAACCTGAAGAAGTTGGCTTATCCGGTGCGACTGCAATGAGCTAGACTAATCTACTTACCACAAGGTATGTGAATAAATCGTTTATATTCAGGTCTCTTGTTAATTGCTTATATTGGCTGCTGACTAGAAAGTGAAGCCAAACTTAAGAGCGAATTTAATTTGGGAGAGGAAGACAGGGGAAGATAAATTGCTTTAGTTACAAAGAGGTTCCCCATTTTGCTAGTATGAAGGATAAAACGTAACCTGGGATAATATTGAGAAACTCAATCAAACTCTATTCTGTTGACATAGACTAATGCAAGTGCATGTTTACTTGGTGTACTGGAACTGAGAGAAACTTCATTAATGCAGAAATCTTATTCACACCTATGGTCATGAAAACATTGTAGTTTCTAAAACAGCACGAGCACAGAGGTTGGCCCCCTGCCTAGAGAAGTCGTGACGTATGATTAAATCTGACCATGGCAGCATGCATAAATGATCGCAGTGCCCTAACCCACTAACTGATACTTACCTGAATTACACGACAAGGAGATTATCACCTAAACAAACTATGTGGATGAGTGATTCCCTCGCACAAAGAACAGCAGTACTACATGGAAAAACACCGTGTTATCCCCTGCGACATTGACTTTCTTCTTTTTATCCAACCAATCAGAGTCTCAATGACAATTATCCCCACCCCCCAGACCACATCCTTGCGCTTTCCCTAATTCCAGACTTACTTGCATCTAGAGCAGGACGTGCAAACATGGAAACATTTCAAAGAAACAAGAAGAGACACAACAAGTTCTCCAGCTAAGGCGAAAAAGTGCAAACACTAGACAGTGAAGAGATTGGAAATGGGGTTGTAGCAAAAGGAAAACAAAAACATATTGGTTAAATAGATGATAACTAGATGCTAGATATAAGAACATAAAATGCACCAAAAAACAAGGAAAACATAACAAAAGAACTTACAAGAACATAAAATCCGCTAGCATAAAAACCATGTATATCTGAAAGATGGGAGAAGACATTCTCGTACTGTTGACATCTACTCAGAAGGTCCTTGGAGTATGTACAATTGAGACACTGTAGACAAACTATCACAATATCAAAGAGATATCTAGATAAGTATCATGCATGTAAAGATAGAGCTACCACCATTTCTAACCCACCACTTGGTAGGCTAGCCAAGTACGTGCTAATGAACTCCCCCACTTTTGATGTGGATGAGATGTCACTATGATTTTTACTACACAAAACTCAGGAAATACTCTGGTACACAGACAACGTGAGATCTCATAATCCACCCTCGTTGTCACACCTCTAAGTACTCCAACTCTATGGTACAACTCGTGTATCCCATTTGGACCTTGCAACAAGGAACTGCCTCCATCAAGGGCTAGCCAAGTAGGCACTCCTAAGATCCTTGAACACAGCCAACCCTCTGCATTACCCTTGCCGTACCATCTCCTCGTGTTGCTGATGTTGCACAACAGCACCCAATGTTTGCATCAGATTCGCCTTATCAACATGTGGTTGCACAGCCTAACACCCCACCCCCCCCCCCACCCCCACACACACACACACACATCCATCTACAACTAGCGGAGCCTACCAATCATTCAAAATATTGCCATTTATGATCGTCAAGCATAAATACTCAATCCCGTTCTTAATTTGATTTCCAGTATCGATTCAAACATACTCCAGATCGTTATATGCCTTCTATAATTCATAAAGCAAAAACTAATTCTATCCGCAAAGTTTCTTCACATTTCTTACCCGGCTAAGCATAACACACGACGTTGATACTCAGTACACCTTCGAACATGGATGCATTGACATCCTGAGTTCTAACTTCAGACTGTCGCTTTGATGACATTTTGCAAGAACTTTTAAATGGTCATCAAGGGGACGATCTAGGAAGTCAAGCCCAAGATGTCACAAGATTAAAGAATGAAAAGAGATGATAGCTAGGTTTATTTGGTCAAAGAGCACAGTTAAGGGGTTTAAAACAATCGCTTTGTCATGCACTAACATATCTGGCATTCATAAATGGGAGTCTTTTGGAACACTAATCATTTTTTCGGTTTTAAATGGAAACAAACAGAAGGTCAAGGTGCACAATTACATGTTGCAAAAATGAATGTGATGTAAACATTGGTGCAGTACAATGTCAACAACAAAACACAAGGAGAAGGGACGGCAAGGACAAGGCAGAGTAGGTTGGCTTCCTTCAAGAACCTCAAGATACTTTGCTACCCTTTGAGGGACCCAATGCCCTGCGGTAGGAACGTGGCTTTACACGCACACTCTCACATTTGTTCAGTGCTAAAAAACTATAATATCATATTATCAGTTTTGCGTATTTCTGGTTTGTGAAGCAATGTAACACATGCAGAAGTCACATCTATATATCACACACTTGCATCTCTATGAGCCAGGTGCAGGGTTTATATCATATAGTAATCGTACAAGTATATGTTATAGATAAGGTACGGGTATTCTGATAACAAAGATGAGAAGAAACAAGAAACAATTATCTACCGCAACTCGCGACATTAAAAATAATTATGCTACAAAGTATACAAGAAAAGTGAAAAGGCAGGAATCAAAAAATATGCCGTGCGGCTCTAATACTGCATATAGTAGTGCTCTAAAGCGACATATTCTATACTAGCCGTAAAGTGTTGTCCTGTGCTCCATACATGAAAGTTACAAATTCTTCCAAGAACCTAATATCAAACGGTGGAGGAGACCATCTATAACAATCTGCTCTGGAAGAGGTAGGCTCTTAGTAGCAGAAAACTCCTCATATGGTGACACTTCTCTCTCGGAAAATCGCTTTTGCGATCCCTCCCTCCCTCCCTCCAATTCATTTTTGGCCTATGTCTAATACTAGTAAATGGGAGATGTGCTGCCCAGAAATGTATAGAGAAGTGAGCTACAGCAGAACTATGGTAGCCACTTGATGTGTTGAGTACAAAATAACATTTCACTGTCGCTTATGGCATTTTCAAGCAAAAAGGTGTGTACACCATAATTAAGTGTGAGATATATTAGACAAATGGTAATAATCTTTACGCATTTATTTATTTAAGCCACTCCCAACCTAAATTTCTTCCAAGTGTGAACACGGAATGGGCTCAAGGCAACCTAAGTAGGACTCAAAGAGACGAGGCGTGCATCGTAATATGGTAATAAGGACGGTCTCATGTTTCATAGGTCTCAGATTGTCCATGCCGTCCATGTTTCTTTTAGCCCTCCATCATCTAGCACCCACACGATGGCACGCCACTCTGTAGTTTCCCTCATCCAGGCCAGGAACACCAATGAGTGCATGCATTGGCGCCAACCCTTATCTCAGCCTCCAGTCCAGTACCCTTGCAATGTACCACATAAGACATGCAACCTGCTGGCGCATTTGTCCTAAGACTTGCTCTCACCAGGGTTGACCTCTAAGGTCACGAGCATTTGGCATGTATGAGCATTCAGGGAGTCACAGCAGCGCGCTCGTGGCGTCACGTATGGGCACCTTGCTAGTAGGGACCGCTTTGGGGGGAGGGGGAAGGGAAGCAAACTGCCGGTGCCAAAACGCCCCAACATAAGCGTGTGAGGTACCACCGTCTAGGGTCTCAAGGGCAAGGAAATCAGGCATCAGCGAACCACGTAATATTATACATGTTATGCCAAGCAGACACCCCTAGGTGGGAATCTTTCACAGCTATTTTGGCAATACATCGAGATTCTATGGAGTACTCCCTCTCTATGTGCCTCTCCCTTTCTAATTAAACCCAAGCCGTAATCCGGATAGAGTTGCATTCCTAATCCCAAACAGGGCCTATCAACAAATTCCAAGATCGCGAGAGAAATTGGCTTGATTGAATGCATATTGGCAAGTCGCAAGTTGAAAGGGATTTAGGGATTTACCATGGTGGTGAATAAAACTACAGTTCTAGTGCTCCTTTCTCCTTTGAGGCAGTTTCTCAGTGGCTAACCTGTAAATCCAGTACACCTGCACACACATATACATGAACAGAGTGACACTAAGAGAGCCAGTATTAAAACATCGAAGCAAATAGAAATTGTGTACCAGTGCGAGGACGTGGGCGACTATTAGAATGACGACCATTAGAGGCACTAGCTCGAGGATCCATGGCCTGGTCGATGTTTGCTGCGGCTGATTCGCCATTCAAAAGACCTAGAGAAGTAAGCTACCAAGACCTCAAACCAGGGTTTTCTATTTAGGGGACTATATTCGCCATTCAAAAGCTACCTAGAGAAGTTGCC